>JASPKZ010008343.1:600000-793423 GCA_030220185.1 Diploptera punctata
ATTCCTATTTGTGATTATTGTTCAATTTAACTACATGCACAAAACATTTTCCCATCGTAACCTAACTGAAGCGAAGCGAACTAACGTAACCTAACCTACCTACATATCCATGCTTAGTCGAGTCTAACTGGCCTCCGAAAACCTAACCTAATCCCAAGTGGCCCCCGAGGACCTTACATAACTCAAAGTGGCCCCGAGGGACTAATCAAACACCAAGTGGCTCCGAATGCCTAACCCAACACCAGGTGGCCCCAGAGGACCTAACCTAAACCAAAGTGGCCCCCGAGGCCTAAACTAAACCAAAGTGAACCCCGAGGGCCTAACCTAAAACAAAGTGGCCCCCAAGGGCCTAACCTAAACCAAAGTGGCCCCGAGGGCCTAACCTAAATCTAAGTGGCCCCCGAGGGCCTAAAGTAAACCAAAGTGGCCCTAAGGGCCTAACCTAAACCTAAGTGACGCCCGAGGGCCTAACCTAAACCAAAGTGGCCCCCAAGGCCTAACCTAAATGAAATTGGCCTCCGAGGGCCTAAAGTAAACCTTAGTGGCCCCCGAGGGCCTAACCTAAATCAAAGTGGCCCCCGAGTGCCTAACCTAAACCAAAGTGGCCCCCGAGGCCTAAAGTAAACCAAAGTGAACCCCGAGGGCCTAACCTAAACCAAAGTGGCCCCCGAGGCCTAACCTAAACCAAAGTGGCCCCCGAGGCCTAAAGTAAACCAAAGTGAACCCCGAGGGCCAATACCTAAACCAAAGTGGCCCCCGAGGCCTAACCTAAACCAAGTGTCCCCCGAGGCCTAAAGTAAACCAAAGTGAACCCCGAGGGCCTAACCTAAACCAAAGTGAACCCCGAGGTCCTAACCTAAACCAAAGTGGCCCCCGAGGCCTAACCTAAACCAAAGTGGCCCCCGAGGCCTAAAGTAAACCAAAGTGAACCCCGAGGGCCTAACCTAAACCAAAGTGGCCCCCGAGGCCTAACCTAAACCAAAGTGGCCCCCGAGACCTAAAGTAAACCAAAGTGAACCCCGAGGCCTAACCTAACCAAAGTGGCCCCCGAGGTCTAACCTAAACCAAAGTGGCCCCCGAGCCCTAACCTAAATGAAAGTGGCCTCCGAGGGCCTAAAGTAAACCTTAGTGGCCCCCGAGGGCCTAATCTAAACTAAAGTGGCCCCCCAGGGCCTAACCTAAACCAAAGTGGCCTACAGGGCCTAACCTAAACCAAAGTGGTCCCAAGGGCCTAACCTAAACCAAAGTGTCCCCGAGGCCTAAAGTAAACCAAAGTGAACCCCGAGGGCCTAACCTAAACATAAGTGGCCCCCGAGGGCCTAAAGTAAACCAAAGTGGCCCCAAGGGCCTAACCTAAATCTAAGTGGCCCCCAAGGGCCTAACCTAAACCAAAGTGGCCCCCGAGGCCTAAAGTAAACCAAAGTGACCCCGAGGGCCTAACCTAAACCAAAGTGGCCCCCGAGGGCCTAAAGTAAACCAAAGTGGCCCCAAGGGCCTAACCTAAACCTAAGTGACGCCCGAGGGCCTAACCTAATCCAAAGTGGCCCCAAGGGCCTAACCTTAACCAAAGTGGCCCCCGAGGCCTAAAGTAAACCAAAGTGGCCCCCGAGGGCCTAACCTAAACTAAAGTGGCCCCCAAGGGCCTAACCTAAACCAAAGTGGCCCCCGAGGCCTAAAGTAAACCAAAGTGGCCCCCGAGGGCCTAACCTAAATCTAAGTGGCCCCCGAGGGCCTAAAGTAAACCAAAGTGGCCCGAAGGGCCTAACCGAAACCTAAGTGACGCCCGAGGGCCTAACCTAAACCAAAGTGGCCCCCGAGGCCAAACCTAAACCAAAGTGGCCCCCGAGGCCTAACCTAAATGAAAGTGGCCTCCGAGGGCCTAAAGTAAACCTTAGTGTCCCCCGAGGGCCTAACCTAAACCAAAGTGTCCCCCGAGGGCCTAACCTAAATCAAAGTGGCCCCCCAGTGCCTAACCTAAACAAAAGTGGCCCCCGAGGCCTAAAGTAAACCAAAGTGAACCCCTGGGCCTAACCTAAACCAAAGTGGCCTCCGAGGCCTAACCTAAACCAAAGTGGCCCCGAGCCCTAACCTAAATGAAAGTGGCCTCCGAGGGCCTAAAGTAAACCTTAGTGGCCCCCGAGGGCCTAACCTAAACCAAAGTGGCCCCCAGGGCCTAACCTAAATCAAAATGGCCCCCGAGGGCCTAACCTAAACCAAAGGAGCCCCCAAGGGCCTAACCTAAACCAAAGTGGCCCCCGAGGCCTAAAGTAAACCAAAGTGAACACCGAGGGCCTAACCTAAACCAAAGTGGCCCCCAAGGGCCTAACCTAGACCAAAGTGGCCCCCGAGGGCCTAACCTAAATCTAAGTGGCCCCCGAGGGCCTAAAGTAAACCAAAGTGGCCCCAAGGGCCTAACATAAACCAAAGAGGCCCCCGAGGGCCTAACCCAAATCAAAGTGGCCCCCAAGGGCCTAACCTAAACCAAAGTGGCCACCGAGGCCTAAAGTAAACCAAAGTGAACCCCGAGGGCCTAACCTAAACCAAAGTGGCCCCCAAGGGCCTAACCTAAAGCAAAGTGGCCCCCGAGGGCCTAAAGTAAACAGAAGTGGCCCCAAGGGCCTAACCGAAACCTAAGTGGCGCCCAAGGGCCTAACCTAAACCAAAGTGGCCCCCAAGGCCCTAACATAAACCAAAGTGGCTTCGAGGGTCTAACCTAAGTCTAAGTGGCCCCCGAGGGCCTAAAGTAAACCAAAGTGGCCCCAAGGGCCTAACCTAAACCTAAGTGGCGCCCAAGGGCCTAACCTAAACCAAAGTGGCCCCCGAGGGCCTAGCCTAAACCAAAGTGGCCCCCAAGGGCCTAACATAAACCAAAGTGGCCTCCGAGGGCCTTACCCAAACCAAAGTGGCTCCGTGGGTCTAATCTAAACCAACGTGGCCCCCGAGGGTCTAATCTAAACCAACGTGGCCCCCGAGGGTCTAACCTAAACCAAAGTGCCCACCGAGGGCCTAACCTAAATCAAAGTGGGCTCCAACATCCATCCTTAACCGACAGAACCGGCCTGAAACAATTGAACCGGCATAATAAAAAAATAAAGGGAAACATATGTACACATGCTGTAGGTGATTTCGAACGTGATGCATCAATTTTACATTTGTGTCGATAGTAAGTTGCTATTAACCACTGAGCTAAAGGCGCATACATGTTGCCAGTTACAGTCTCTATGTCATTTTATTTCCATTTTAATTTGAAATAATCAGTGGCTGCCAACCATTTTACAAATTGAATCATAACTTGGACATATTATTCCTAGACCATTTGTTAATTATCTCAAATTGCTTATATAACACCCCTGAATAGGTCCACCGCTGTGGTCTCGAGGTAGCGTGCTGCCTTGTCACACAGCGGGCCCGGGTTCGATCCCCGGTATGGACAGTTTTTTCTGGGTGAGGTTTTTATCAGGGTTTTTCCTCACCTGTAAGACAAATGTTAGGAAAACTTTAAGGCCCAAACGGTCCCCGAAATCATATGGCCATCGCAATCATCATCATTCATATTAGGATTAAGGACTCTCCTGGCGCACCACTATCATCATCATCATATCATCGGGGCAACGTAACCCCGCCTTCCACGCGCCCCAACCTCAGAAGTGTGTTACAAGTACGACATGCCAGGAGACAACACCAGGAATGTCGAAAGACAACCTGAGGCATTTGCAAAAAAGAATATATCCCTGAATAGTCATTTAAATGTATGCGGTAAATTCATTTACACTCTGTATATGGGTATACGCTTGTATGGGATGAGAGTATTGTGGGACATGGCAGCGATGAGATTCCAAGCTGCATCCTGAAATACATAGAAACTATGTGCATTTGTTCGAATAAACTGGTAAAAGTAAAGTGAATCCACAACAGGCCTCAGGTGGCCCTTGGGGTAGTAGGAGGTTAAGGCTCCCACTTTTTCTAGACAATCGGCACTTTATGTCAGCCGAGTTGTCAGCCCTGCGTGACGGCCGCCTTTACCCCCAGAACAAGCGTCTGGTACTCATTTCCGTTAGAGGCTGAGTCGACCCCAGGGCTATAGTGCCGCCAGAGGGTTTGGGTCAGTTTAAAAATCCTGATCCCAATGGGACTTGAACCCTCGACCCTCCGGCTTGTAGCTCAGTGCCTTAACCACTACGCTACGGCGTGCCCCCCGAAGAAACTGGTTTACTGACAAATGTGGAGCCAGAATAAGAATATAATGGCATTTTGCAGTTATGCATCCACGCAAAGCAGTTTGAAGATTATTTTCTAATCTCTGGATCCCACTTACTCTCTGATAGAGATTTTGCTACAATTGAAAAATATCAGAGGGACAACCCAACATGGTCTCCATCGAATTGGAGAGAAATAATACTCTTGTGGCCGTAAGTATGTTGTCGTAATGGAAATCACTGATTTTTTCGATAGAAAATCTCTAAGTGGGCTAATTAATAGCAATAAGAAAGTGTGGAGCTCAGATTCTCAGAAACTATACAGTTAGGATTTGAAAATAACAAACCAAGGGTAAATGAATTAAGAAACAGGACGAATATGGAATTTGAAGAGGTTTCTACACAAAAAGAACTTTTAAAACACAAGAAAAGAAACAAAAATTAAATTTTATAAAGTAATGGCTGTTCCTGTATTGATGTATGGATCAGAATGTTGGACGATCACTAAAAGACAAGAACAAAGATTGGAAGCAGCTGAGATGCGATTTTTCAGAAATATAGCAGGATATACTCTGCTGGATAAGAAAATATATGAAGATATAACAAAGGAAATAAATATTTTCAAACTTACAGACCGAATAATTAAATATAGGAACGCGTGGAAAGAACATATTGATAGAATGCCAGAAGGAAGATTTCCAAAATTATTGTTAAATTATAAATCGCACGGAAGGAGAAAAATGTTGGACGCCCACACAGAAGATGGTCTGAACAATTTTAACAATTCTAGCTTTCATGACGAGGCAGGCAACAGACTTAATCCCTGGATGATGATGATGATGATGAGAAAAAACTCAAGTACCGTGACTCTAAAGCAGAGAGATGTAAGACCACTTAAGATAAAAATAAGCAAACATACAGATGTGATGGCGCCTACATGACTTGGCTTTTATCTGAACTTGATACCAGATGATCTTTAATAATGATGTGGAAGACTTAATTTAGGGAATTGTTTATTTTTTGTAAAATGTATATTATTTCTTCTTCTTCTTCATCTTCTTCTTCTTCTTCTTCCTTTCATGTGATAGACCTAGTGGTTTGTTACGGTCTCAATCCAACGTTAGAAGGGTCTGCCCAATGATCTCTTGCCTGGTGGCTGGTAATTTAAGATTTGACGTGGTATTCTTGTTCTGCTCATTCTTCTTACATGAGATTTCCAGTTGTTTCTGTATTTCTGTACATATTCCATGACTGATTCTGTTTGTAATTCTTTGAGAATCTCAGAATTCCTTTTATGGTCTGTTCTTGAGTAACCTGCAGTACGTCTCATAAATTTCATTTCTGCCGCAGTTAGTCTTATTTGATTTCATTAAATAGGGCAAATAATAATAATCTTATATATTAACTATTTATTCAACTTTTTTTTGAAAATGGTGGAATATATGGTAAACGATTTTAGGGCATTTTTTTTATCTTTTGTGGAACATACGTTAATTTATTTTATTAAATAGGGCAAATATAATTAATTGTAAACATTTTTTTATGTTGAAAAATATTCGTTACACATATTTTGAGAGCATTTTGGTCAAGCCACACAACAACATCACATCAAATATAACTTTTTGGATATAAAAAAATGTTTATAGTAAATGTCACTATTTGATTAAAGACAAATTAGAAAAACACAATTTCATGTCTAGAATCAAAATTTAACGACGTCTCTTATTTGAGGATTTAAACAAATATTCAAATTGCTTTATCTGGGAATCAGTAAAATGTGGCTTAGCACTTTCTTGCCGGGGTCCCCTCAACTGTAAAATGTTCCTTAACTACGTCTTCTGAATAATATTTCCCGTGTAAAAGAGCCTTAAATGTAGTTTTAAAGCCCCTTTCATACGGAATGTTGCAGAGTGCTGATACACGCAGCGGTGTTATCGACCCCGGAGGGTTAAGTCCGCCCTCTCACTATCCTTATCTAACATATATATATATATATATATATATAGCTATATATATATATATATATAGGTATATATATATATATACTTACTTACTCACTGGCACTATCGAACCCGTAGGTCCATGGCCGCGCCGACATAAGCTCTCCATACATTCCTATCCTGAGGTAATGCTTTCCAATCATACCCTGTATAATCTACTTCCCTCAAATAATAGTTAATGTTATTCTCCCACCTCATTCTTGGTCTGCCAACTGGACGTTTTCCCCTCTGGCTTTCCTACAAGAAGCTTCCATGCAAGTCTTTCATTCCCCATACGTGCAACATGTCCTGCCCATCGCAAGTCTACGAGACTTAACTGTTCTTATTATATCTGGCTTCCTATAAAGACCATGTAATTCATTGTTAAGTAGTCTTCTCCATTCACCTGTCTGTTCATCTCTCTTTGGTCCAAAAATGTTCCTAAGTCTTTATTCTCAAATACTTGTAATCTCCTTTCCTCCCTTAAAGAAAGAGTCCATGTTTCGGACCCATATAATGTACCATGGAGAGTTAATTTGTTTATCTACACTTTTTAGTTAGCGCACATTGAGTTTATTCCTGTTGATGCGGTATCTATCAGCATTTTGCTCGTGTGAAAGAGTCTGCGATATATTTTGAGGCTCCTTTCATACGGTGTGTGAATAGAAGTGGAGAAGGAGGAGGAAGTATATTTTCATTTCTATAAAACTTTACCTGTTTCCGTCAGCCACATGTTACAAGAGGGTGACATTTATTTGCGCGCCACCGTTTTCAATTCTTATTGACAACACTTTTACCACAGTGTGACCCACAAATTACGTGTCCACTCCAGATAATCACTGAGTTTTGCATAACGCAACTGGAAATTAATTACTTATATATACATCCATTTACTATAACAGTATGCATGCGCGTTTTAGGGCTTCGTGACTGTTTTTCTCCTACCATTAAACAATAGGCCCTATATATATGGCATGATACGAAAAATAAATGTCTGGACGGGAATTGAACCCGGACCTCTGGGTTGGTACCACAGCGTACTATCCATTACGCGACCGAGCAAATCCAATACAAATATTTATCTTTCTTATATCGTATTCTCCATCATTACGAGATGTAGCGAGAACACGGTCTTCACCGCCATCTGGTAGCTACCTACTAAACAAGTAAGCAAATTAAAGAGAATATTTTTACTTTACAGCAGTTACGCTTTATCGATGTTATAATTAAATTTTTGACATTGAGCAATGCAAGCTTAATATGACATGATAAGAAAAATATTCTATTTAAATTGTTTACTTGTTACCGTAGCTAGCTACCAGATGGCAGTAAAGACCGAGTTCTCGCTACATCTCGTATTAATGGAGAATGTAAGCTTATATATATATATATATATCATCTTAAGGCACGACAACTTCAAAAGTGAAAGTTTTGGCCTTCTCAACAATCCTCCTCCATGCCAATCTGTCTCTTGCCATATTCAAATTAGTCACTTTCATTTTCCTTAGATCGTTCATTGTGTCATCCTCCCATCTGATCTTCGATCTTCCTACAGCTCTGCCTCCTATAGGTAACCATTTGTAGAGTTTTTTGACCAGTCTCTGATCATCCATTCTTATCAAATGTCCAAACCAACCAATTCTGAGAGATCTTATGTGGTATACTATGTTCTGATTTTATATTAATTTGTTTAGTTCGTTTATTTGTTTTGATTCTCCAACAGTTATCAGTTCCTCTATGTGGTCCAAATATTCTTCTTAAAATGTTTCTTTCAAAAATTAGTAATTTCTGTTTTATTGTTTCTTTTAGGGCCCAAGTTTCACAAGCATATGTAACTACTGGTCTAATGAGTGTTTTGCATAACCTTATTTTTGCAGTTTTTGATATTAATTTGCTTTTAAATAAGGTTCTATTTGCAAAATAAGCTTTATTCCCATTTACCAATCTTTCTTTAATTTCCTCTTCAAATATATATATATATATATATATATAGGCCTATATACATAAATGGCTGACTCAGGTGTAGTAGTATGTGTGCTTCCTAACTAGCGGGCCCGGGTTCAATAACAAGGGGGGTTATAATGTTAATACTTTATTAATTTAATTAAATTAAATTAATTATAAATCTTTCAAAGTCATGGCAGATTGTGTGAACGAAAATGTAGAATTTTTAATCGCTGGATTGTGCATGAGATTCCTGCATTAAATTGTAAATCTTCTCGCAGTACAACACATGTTGAGAAGGCACGTGGTGCTGTTGATTTGTGTTTTTTTGACAGCAGCCGTCTACGTGCCGACACCGGGTTTCATCTTCTCCATCATCCCTGACACAACACACTCTACACTACACAAACATAAACACACACTCCTCCCTCTACACAATACAAGAACATATCATCTACGTGAAGTGGTCTGCCGATGTGGCACGTACATTCAAAATAGACCACATTGACGCCATCTATCCGGAACCCAAAGCTCGTAAAGTAGAATATATTGCATTAGAAACACGCGCGCGCGTGTCCACCGCTGTGATCTTGATGTAGCTGCTGCCATGTCACGCAAAGGGCCCGGGTTTGATTCCCAGTCGGGGCAGAATCCTGGCTGAGGTTTTTTCGGGGTTTTTCCTCACCTGTAAGACAAATGTCAGCAAGCTTAGGGCCCAAGGGTCCCAGAAAATTATCCGATCATCACCACCATAATCACCATCATCCTTCACCGGTGTGGAAAGCAACGGGAAGCTACCACACCTATAATTCCCTAGTAAAGCTGTAAAGCATATCATGAAAATGCTATGATTGCAAAGAAAAACCTGCCCTCGGATAGAATAGAAATAGAAAGGATCTGTACAAATATTTTCAAGTTACCAGCCTCAATAGATTCTCTCGGGACTCTCTGAAAGGAAGTATATATAAAATTTATGCGGAAGGCGGTCAGACCCACGATGAAAATCCCTTGTGGCGAGATTTTTCTTTCAACTCAGCAGATGTCACTAGTGATGTATGACGTCAGCAAATCCTTAGATAAAATCCTTTTGTTTGATATGAGTGATTGAATTCACTGTGTTTGTCTTGCGTGCGGGCTCACTACCAGAGTTCAAACCTCGCACCGTACTTAATTATGTAGTTTACCTTCAGGTTCGTGTTATTTAAGCATTTCCAAAAAAAATCAAACAACTGAGGTTTTTCTGATGACAAGATTCTTTTTTAATTTTCCTAAATCTTCACCGATCTTATTTTAGTAGACACCGAAAATGGCGACGAAAAAAATGCAGCAAAACTTGGTGAAAGCGGAATCGCATGGGACCAAATTGTATTCCACATTGGACAAAATTCCGCATTATAAAAAACAGTGAGGGTTTTGCCTGAAAGCCGTAGTTTAAAATTACTCTAGCGCCGGCCATCTTCTTCTTTCGCAACTTAACTGGATGCATTTACCGATCATTTAATTAACAAAAGAGAGATACATTCCGTAAAGCACCATAATCGGGTCATAAATTCAACCTGATGAGGAATTCGCTTGTTGTTGCGTGACGAGCCGTTATGTTTATAGCAATACAAATTCCATCTATCAATATAGGCCTAACTTGCGAGAAAAATTTGCACAACAGCCAGAATATGATCCCAAGATGTCCTTCTTCCCGATGACCTTAGTGTTTCCCAAGCTGTGTTCAGACCCGGCCGAAGTCGATTAAAAATCTTGAGTCAGGCTCCATTTTTTAAAGGAACTAAAGCCGTCGGTATCGTACATTTACGGCACGTAAAAGATCTGAAGCCTTAGAAAAGAGGCCTCTGAATAATACTTGTCCGCGAGATTAGAATTGCTAATGACCAGAAAGCGTATTTTTGTTTGGAAACGTAGACGGAATCGAGTGGTTTCTTGTTTGACATCACGTGACACAATTGCAAGTAAGTGCACTCGGACGTTCACTGAAAGGAATTTACATGTTGTGTAAAATGTAAACATTGCTATTCTGTAGGTTGAAAGTTGTAGAGCTCCGTTATTATTATTATTATTATTATTATTATTATCATTATTATTATTATTATTATTATATTATTATTATTATTATTATTATTATTATTATGTTGTTGTTGCAATTATTATCAATATTATTATTATTACTCTTATTATTATTACCTACCTAGGAACAATAATCACAAATAGGAATGAGATGCACAAAGAAATTAAACATAGGCTCAATTCTGGAAATGCGTGCTATTATGCATTGCAGAGACTCTTGTCGTCCCAACTCCTTTCAAAAAACGTTAAGCTGAAAATATATAAAACTATTATTCTACCAGTTATATTATATGGATGCGAAACATAGACTCTTACTTTAAGGGAGGAAAGGAGATTATGAGTATTTGAGAATAAAGTTCTTAGGAAAATTTTTGGACCAAACAGAGATGAACAGACAGGTGAATGGAGAAGACTACATAACAATGAACTACATGGTCTTTATAGGAAGCCAGATATAATAACAGTTAAGTCTCGTAGACTGCGATGGGCAGGACATGTTGCGCGTATGGGGAATGAAAGACTTGCATGGAAGCTTCTTGTAGGAAAGCCAGAAGGGAAACGCCCAGTTGGTAGAGCAAGAATGAGATGGGAGAACAACATTAACTATGATTTGAGGGAAGTAGATTATACAGGGAATGATTGGAAAGCATTAGCTCAGGATAGGGATGTATGGAGAGCTTATGCCCGCGCGGCCATGAACCTACGGGTTCGATAGTGCCAATGAGTAAGTAGGTAAGTAATTATTATTATTACCTAATATAATCATGGATTGGGAACCACAGGGAAGGAAAAAGAAGGATAGACCAAATATTACATGGATTCAGGGAATCAATGAAACTAAGAAGGAATGGGAAATAGAAGAAGATATATGGATGAACAGACAAGAATGGAAAAATGTGTTGATACAAATGTGTAGTTAACTGTGAACATGGGTACCGGAAAAATGTATATTCATTGTAAAAGCCGGAATAATAAAAATTATTATTATTATTATTATTATTATTATTATAATAATTATTATTATTATTATCATCATCATTCTCGCTATTATCATCATTATCAATATTATTGTATTTATTATTATTGTCATCATCATCATTATCATCATTATAGTCCACCGCTGTGGTCTCGAGGTAGCGTGTCACGCAGCGGGCCCGGGGCAGTTCTTCTGGGTGAGATTTTTATCGAGGTTTTTCCTCACCTGTAAGGCAAATGTGAGGAAAGCTTTAAGGCCCAAACGGTTCCTGAATTCATATCGTCATCGCATTCATCATCATTCATATTCATCTTATCATCATCATCCTTCACCGGTGTGGAAAGCAACGGGAAGCTACCACACCTACAATTCCCTAGTAAAGCTGCAAGCATAGCATGAAAATGTTATGATTGCAGTGAAAGACCTGCCCTCGGGTAGAATTACTATGGATGGATGATCATTATTTTGTAATTATCATTATTATTATCATTATTATTATTATCATTATTATTATTATTATTATTATTATTATTATTATTATTATTATTATCATTATTATTATTACTATCATTTTGTATTATTGCGAATGAGCCCATGTAGGACTAGCAAACTACTTAGGTGCGTTTTTCCTTTTACTGAGCGGTTTCGACAGGAGAAGAGGATGTCCCAAACGGCAGAGAAGACGAATGAACCGTTTCTGGAACTAATCACTTCAGTCCAATTAAAATGGACTTGAGTCCAAACCTTGTGATAACCAAGTACTATGAAGCATGTTATTATTAATATTATATATTATTATTATTATTATTATTATTATTATTATTATCATCATCATCATCATCATTATCAATAATCACGGATTAAGCCCATGTGGCTTGTTCCGGTCTCATAGATTCTCATTCAAAAGTTGGATCCATCTCTTCTTGGGTCTATTATTATTATTATTATTATTATTATTATTATTATTATTATTATTATTATTATTATTATTATTATTCCGAGGCATGTTGTTTGGTTTTTTAGCATTTTTTTTCTTTTCATGATGAACGAGGAGCTGGCCCGATGCATCAACCCCCAACCTGGGGGACGGGTAATTTTTGTTCAAGGTTTTCTTCCTCTAGCCTTTGATAGTCCAGTATCTTACTGCAAGGCAGCAGCGCTAGTTTTGGTCCGCCCTGGGTATTTTATTTCCCCAGTACCCGCCATATCTGGTGAGCATTCCCCTATCCGCCACCTGGGGAGGCGTCCGGTGGGAGACTAGCACCTCCACACGGAATTTTAAGTACAGAAATGCATGTTTTAAGAAGATCAGCTGGAAAATCTAGAATGGATAGAATACGAAATAAAGAAATAAGGGAAATTATGGGTGTACAAGAAGAGCCGGACATCATAGAAAAGAAAAGATTGCAGTGGTATGGTCATGTCAAACGAATGCCAGAGCAAAGATTGCCAAAAATTGTTATGGAATGGATCCCAATGGAAAGGAGGAAGAGAGGAAGATCGAAGAAAACTTGGATAGAAGGGGTACAAGCAGCTATGAATATCAGAGGAATGGAGGAAGATCAATGGATGGATAGAGAGGAATGGCGTTTGGTTTCCGGAAGACGGCGGCAGCTGCCATGATACCGGATTATTATTATTATTATTATTATTATTATTATTATTATTATTATTATTATTATTATTATTATTATTGTTATTATTATTATTGTTATTATTATTATTATTATTATTATTATTATTATTATTATTATTATTATTATTATTATTATTATTATTATTATTATTATTATTATTGTTGCTGTTGTTGTTAATATGTACCGGACTAGTAGCGTCTTGATGTAAACAAAGGGACACAGTTTGAACCCTGAAACCTAATCGATAAGTTTCATAACTTGTTTGGGAACAAAAATGCGCTGCCTGCTAATGACCTATGCTGTTAAAAGAGTGTCGTTAATAATAACAACATGACCCGGAGCAAGCACAAATTCCTCTCTCTTTAATGTCCGAGTCCCCCGTAAGTACTAAACCTTCGTTCGCAAAACTTAATGAGGATTCTTCTACTGGGAGTTCAACTAATCACAAATGTGTTACTTTTTAAAATTAACTTCCACGTCCGTCCATTAATGTTTTAAGTTATTCAACATTATTATTATTATTATTATTATTATTATTATTATTATTATCATCATCATCATCATCATCATCATCATCATCATCATCATCATCATCATCATCATCATTATTATTATTATTATTATTATTATTATTATTATTATTATTATTATTATTATTATTATTATTATTATTATTATTAAGACCACCGGTATGGTCTCGAGATAGCATCACTGCCTCGTACGCAGCGGATCCGCCTTCGATCCCCGGTCGGGACAAGTTTCCTAGTTTTTTCGGGGGTTTCCTTACCTGTAAGACAAATTTAGGGTCCCAACGGTCCCTGATCATCATCTGACCATCATATCATATTCGCCATGTTTATTGTGGATATCTGTGAAAATGGTGTGTTTCGCCTTAATGTTATGTTGTCTCGGAGGTGGCATGACATTGAGCTGAGGCCCTCCATGTCCTCGTGTGTGTGTGATCCACAGTTAAAATCCCTCTCCCGACAGGTCCGGGTTGCGTTTGGCACGTAAAAGTACCTGTGTTGTGAGATGTTGAAAGAAGTTAATGCAATGGATTAGTTTTATTTTTATTATTAGTATTATTATTGTTATTATTATTTTATATGCATGCTAAAATGCCTTAAAATGCCTTACAGGGTCTCTTGCCAACCCAATTTTTTTCTAAAAAAATTAAACTAAAAATATATAAAACGGTTATTCGTATCAAGACTGACGTTGGTGTCTGAATATGAGGGAGGAGAAAAGATTACAAGTATTTAAGAATGAAGTGCTTAGGAAAATCTTTAGACCAAAGAAAGACAAACACGATCCGAAAAATGTACTAAATTCTCTAGAGTTTTCCTCTTGTTGGGTTGCAGGTGTAAACACGCTGCGCCGGGCAGACAAAAAAAAATTGGAGAAACGTTTTTTCAACTTTTTTCTCTAACATCGCCCCAGACAATTGAAGATTACTTGCGTCTGGAAGAAATGTCAGTTGCCATGGCGACCCACTGTCTCTTGATTTACTCTCTACGCAATTACGGACTTGTCTTTTTTCTTTCTTTCTCTCTTTCTTTCTTTAATTTTCTTTTCCACTTGTGATATTTATAGAAGCTTAACTACTTACGTTTTATCGAGATTTTGAAAAAAAAAAAAAAAACTTGTCACGTGATGAATACGAAGGTACGAGTATAGAAGGGTTAAGATGAAATCATTGTTTTGTTTTTATATCCATTCAAAAAATTGCTCCATTAATATCAAGTCTGGCTCTCTAATGCCCGTTCATCCTCACATGGGGCTAGGTACTCCCTTGCTGGAGTTAATTCTTCTTTATTCGAAGGAAGACGTATTGGATGTGTATCCAGTGGAGTTGCTTACCCATGTTAATTTAGTTGCGTTTATTTTCCTACAGATGCACACACTACTGAGTAACACTAAGAAATTGGGACTGGAAGTAAATATCAATAAAACTAAATATATGGTTACACATAAAAATACATTATATTATGGAAATGGACAGCTAATGACAAATGAGGGAAATTTTGGGGAAGTGGCTGAATTCAAATACCTAGGAACAATAATCACAAATAGGAATGAGATGCACAAATAAATTAAACATAGGCTCAATTCTGGAAATGCATGCTATTATGCATTGCAGAGACTCTTGACGTCACAACTTCTTTCAAAAAACGTTAAACTGAAAATATATAAAACTATTATTCTACCAGTTATATTATATGGGTGTGAAACATGGACTCTTACTTTAAGGGAGGAAAGGAGATTACGAGTATTTGAGAATAAAGTTCTTAGGAACATTTTTGGACCAAAGAGAGATGAACAGACAGGTGAATGGAGAAGACTGCATAACAGTGAACTACATGGTCTTTATAGGAAGCCAGATATAATAAGAACAGTTAAGTCTCATAGACTGCGATGGGCAGGACATGTTGCACGTATGGGGAATGAAAGAGGCGCATCGAAGCTTCTTGTAGGAAACACAGAAGGAAAACGCCTAGTTGGTAGACCAAGAATGAGGTGGGAGAAAAACATTAACTATGATTTGAGGGAAGAAGATTATACGGGAATTGATTGGAAAGCATTAGCTCAGGATAGAAATGTATGGAGAGGTTATGTCCGCGCGGCCATGAACCTTTGGGTTCGATAGTGCCAGTGAGTAAGTGAGTAAATAACAAACTGAAGATATAAGTTGCATTCTGGAATGTTGATTACATTTTGCTCAGATACATTAAATTTGGACTTTAGGTTCTTTTGAGAAAATCGTTAGATTCGAGATCCACGGCTTAAAGTCCCTCCCGGAAGATTTGACTCTTGGATTTACTATCCTAAACATCTATCTATCCCGGCCCAGTTTGAACCCGCAAGGAACTTAACTGAGGCCGTACATGTCCCGGTGCGGTCAGTATTTTCAAACTGGCGGCAGCATTGCCTGGGGACGACTGAGCCTCTGAGTATCAGATAAAGTCGGCCGTCAAGCAGGGCTGTTATCCAATCATCACCTTCCTTAAATCACTGTTGATATTATTCTCCCAGTTCATTTTACTGCGCGCTTTCTAGAAGGGGTTTCCATGCCCTTCTTTAATTTCCCATTCGTGCTACATGTCCTTTACTTCGCGTCTATGAGACATAAATAATTTGTATTTTTTCTAGCATAAATAACAGTAGTTCACTGTTATGTAGTCTTCTCCATTCGCCTGTACGTTGTCCTTTCTCTTTACTGCAAAATTCTTCCTAAACATTTTATTGTCAAATACTTGTAATATTTTTTCCTATATTAAACTGAAGATATTTCTTTGATTCACATAATGTAACTGGAATTATTAATTTTTTATTATAAAATATTCCACAATTCAGTGTTTGTCCTTCATCCCAAAGTGATTTGTCGCCAGAGGTTCCTGTCTAAAGCATCTTCTTCCCTGAAATCTCTAGCTTCCATACTTCTCGTCACTCCATTTATCCAACGTTCTCTAGGCTTGCCTCTTCCACTTCTTCCATTAGCTTTCCAATCAAGGATCTTCTTTGGTATTCTATCTTCTCCCATTCTTATGAGGTGTCCATGTCATTTCAAACGTTTTTCTTCGATTTATCTTTTTTTTCAACTTGCATAATTTCCCTTTTTGTGCTGTTTTTTTTTTTTTTTTTTTTTTTTTACTTTGTCCCTTCTTGAAATTCTTGTCGATCGCCTCCAAAAATTAATTTCTACTGCTAACAGCTTGTTGCTTGTGTGAATTATTATTATTGTTGTTGTGTTGCAGAACTGTGCCACGCGGCCACTAAGATTCAGGCGTCATTCCGGGGTCACATGGCCAGGAAACAAGTGCCAGCGAACTCGGGCAAGGGTAAGCCTGAAGACGACCTGAGCAAGGAACTCGAGAAGTTGGATGCCAAGGTATGACGTCACAACCCATTCTAAGTTTGTTACTCGAATCAACAAATGACAAATGTTATTCTAACTTTTTTTTTTTGCAAGGATAACAAATAAAATGTACTTTGGATAAACATGCGAAAAACTTTATACTGATGTTCTTTTGTTAAAAATAACAGTTAATAAGTTTAAACATCCGAAAAGCGTTATAGTGATCCTCTTTTGTTGGTACATAAAGAATAGCAATTTGGTTAAACAATCCAAAAGCGTTATTCTAACTTTGATTTTGTTTTTCGAAAGGTATGAAATTTCCGTTGAACGTGCGAAAACTGTTATATTAATAAGCTACATGAATGTGACACTGAGCGGCGTCGTAATGTCTCCCAGCACGATGTTATGATTGACGTAAACATTTCGTAAAAATGATGCAATATGCCTGGCAGTACATTCTAGAATTTAACAGAAACGTAGAAAGATCCAGTGACGAATGTTCCATACTGACCATGTAGCGAATGTTTCATTACGTCACAACAGTACATGAGGAATTTAAGATTTTCACATCATTCAGTTGAGTTGCGCATTCTTGGTTTAGTAAATTCTGTTATTTAAAAAAACGTTTTTGTTTTATTTGAATAAACGGTAAGTTATTTTTCTTACATTATTATTATTATTATTATTATTATTATTATTATTATTATTATTATTATTATTATTATTATTATTATTATTATTATTATTATTATTATTATGTTTGTGTCCACAGCTGTAGTCTCGAGGTAGCGTGCTGCCTTGTCACGTAGCGGGCCGGGGTTCGATCCCCGCTCGGGACAAGTTTCCTGGGTGAGGTTTTTTTCGGGGTTTTTCCTCACCTGTAAGACAAATGGCAGGATACTTTAAGGCCCAAACGGTCCCCGAATTCATCTGTCCATCATTATCATCAATGTCATATTCCCCTCATTAGATCAAGTTTAGGTTTAAGGCCTCTCCTGGCGCATCATTACCCAGCATATCATTGGGGCAGTGTAATCCCTCCTTCCAGCAACTCCAACCTCAATACGTTACAATACGACAGAAGAGAACACCTGAAATGTCGAATGACAAACAGGTGGCATTGGATAAAAAAAATTATTATATTTGTTGTCATTTTTATCATTATTTTTATTATTATTATTATTATTATTATTATTATTATTATTATTAATATTATCAGTATGAGTATTATATCAAAATACAGAATCGATTGAAGTATTTTTGACGTTAATTTTACAATATTTTTTATAATTATGTCTAATTTTATTAGTTTTATGTTTGTGCGTGTGTTGGAGTATTTTATGTGAAATGAAGAGATGACGGACTGGTAAACAATTAACTCGGCCTGACTAATGGTTGGTGTTGAGTTTTACAAAGGAGGCCGTGATTGCAGAAAACTGCTTTACCACTGTCGACGTAATTGCAGCTACAAACATTATAAAGTATGGAAGCCAACATGACGTGTTTAGCACATCCAATCAGAGAGCAGTTTACCCCTCCCACGTCTCATTTATTCACCGACTTACAGATTAATTGTAGGAGTAACTTGGTTACGTCAGACACCGCCTGGCGTCCACACCACAGATTGTACTGTACCTGAGGATTCTGGACACTCTATCAACTTGAATATTCAAAGCGTCTATAATTAATAATAATATTCCACATATGAAATTAGGCCCGGTTCACCGCAGCGGGTCTGTAAGACAAATGTCGGGTAATTCCAAGCCCTATATAGTCTCTGAACACCTTTCGGAGGTCATTTTCATCGTTATCACACTCATTTTGTTTAGTGTGAATGTGCGAGTAAATTGGTGTGTCTTGTCTGAAATGTTCGTGTTGTCTCAGAGGTGGCTCTACATTGAGCTGATCACTCATTTGAAGAGACCCTCCATGTCCTTATGTGTGTGTGTTAATATCCTCCCCCGACAGATCGTGTTACCCGTGGGACTTAAAAGTTCGTAAAAGGAGAGGTAAAACTAAAAATAAGGAAGAAAGAAAGAAAGAATAGAAAAGAAACAATTTTGAAGTTTTACAAAGTATTGGCAGTTCCATCTGTTATCTATGGATGTGAAACCTGGACATTAACAAAGGCAGATAGTAAACAAATAGAGGCTGCAGAAATGAAGATGTGGAGAGCAATAGCAGGATACCAAAGGACCGATAAAAAGAAAAACGAAGATATAAGAACAGAACTTAATATATTTAATCTCTGTGAAAGAATAGAATACTATCAAAATGTTTATCTTCAGCACGTATTACGAATGAATGAACAGCGCATACCAAGAAGAATATATAATTATAAACCAAAAGGGAGAAGAATGTTGGGAAGACCATTGAAGAGGTGGAAGGACCAATTCGACCTATAATGAAATCGGAACAGGCCACTGGGCTTAATCCTTGTTGTTGATGATGAGATGATGAAAGAAAGAAAGAAAGAAAGAAAGAAAGAAAGAAAGAAAGAAAGAAAGAAAGAAAGAAAGAAAATAAAGCAATTACATCCATTTCGATTGCAGCTGCACAGAGTGGAGATATTTGTGCCGTTATCTGTAAGGGTGGTATTGTAGCATTTCTCGAAGTTTCTTTCCCTCCGATTGTATTTTAGGTTTATTCCCGGTGGAGTGAGATGACTGTTATATACAACCTCGTAGTGTTGCATTCGAAAAATATAAATTGATTGATCCGCTTCGGGACAGTGTTCTACTAGTGGAAACTTTCTAAATCATCATCCAGGCCTTTGTAGACCTGTTTTGGCTCCATTTAGCGGTCTTTTAAGAGGTTTTCTTAGTCGATGATATCCTTTGGGTATATATTGTATCATAATTTTTGGGATTCTTGAATTATCCGTCCTTTTTACACGGTGTGGCCAGTTTAATTTATATCTGTTGAGTTTTTCTTCTACTGATTCTACTTCGAATTGTTCTAAAATGTCTTCATTATTTTTTTGATCTAAAAGAGTGTATCCTGTTGTCCTTCTGAGAAATTTAATTTCCGTTGGTTTGATTCTGCTCCTGTCTCTTTTTCTTAAAACAATCTCACGTCCGTATAAAAGGGAGGGTAATGCCAAAGTATTATATATTTTTATTCTTGTGGATTTCTGTACTAATTTAGTTTTTAATTTATTATTTATTATTCCTAAGATTTGTGTAAATTTGGTGATTTTCTTGTTCACATCGTTTTTTCATTTGATAAGATATTTCACAACCTAAATAGTTCAAATGTTGTTCTTGTTCTAGACATTGTGTATTATCTTACTTCTGATTGGATCTTCTCCGAAGAACGCTATTACTTTTGACTTTTCTACTGAAATTTCCATCCCAATTTTTTTTAAATATTTTATTTGGTGCTTGTATCTGTGAATTGTAAATTATAACTTGATAATCTGCGGTAAGTGGAGTATTTAATGTCAATATACTGGTCATTGTGATTCCTCACGTATAGATTAGGTTCATGTAAATATTAAATAGTGTTGGTGATAGTGGGCAACCTTGTCCAACTCTTCTATTAACATATTTTCTTTCTTAACCAGACTAATTTAGCCACCCTTATTTCCCTACAGTGACATGTTGCTAGTACATCCTCTCGAGGAGACATCTAGAAGGAAACTAAGGTATTACTTGGATGGATGAAGGCGAGCCTTTTTTTTCAGGTTCAACTTTCTTATATGATCCCGAAAATCTTGAGACTCGGAGCTAGTCCTCGAAAACGAACAGCTTAAATCTGATTAATTTAATGTATTGTATTGCAAGCCCATGTTTCCCTTCACAGAGATTTAGGCGCTCTCCCCCTACAGGGAACAATTTGAACCATACTAATTTATACTTGAAGAGAAAAATTATACGCTCAGACCGGGACTTGAACCCGGGACCCTTGGTTCTCTAGACCAAGTGCTCTACCAACTGAGCTACCTGAGCAAGTACCGATCTAAACGCAAATCCTTCTCTATATACATTGTAATTCCCAAGTCCCGGTCTGAGCGTATAATTTTTCTCTTCAAGTATGATTTATCCATCAATGAGATGTACGAAATCAATAATAAAAACATGAAAAAAAGCCGTACTGGCTGTAATGTATAATTCCCAAATATGTCTTCTTAATAAAGGAGCCGCCATTTGCAAGATAGAAGCATAGCTTCAGAGCATTTGGTGGACGGGAATTACAATGTATATAGAGAAGGATTTGCGTTTAGATCGGTACTTGTTCAGGTAGCTCAGTTGGTAGAGCACTTGGTCTAGAGAACCAAGGGTCCCGGGTTCAAGTCTCGGTCTGAGCGTATAATTTTTCTCTTCAAGTATGATTTATCCATCAATGAGATGTACGAAATCAATAATAAAAACATACTAATTTAGTTACACTTGTTTTCGTATAGATGTCATTTTGAATGGTCCGTGGTCAGCGTTCCGCCTCATAGTGACATCTAGGAAACCAAGGCAGTACTATGACGGGAAAACTTTGCTTAGAGGCCTCTTCATTCAGGCTTAAGGATTTTTTAAGAGCCTGAAATCCAGTGGACTTGCTCCTTGGATTTTCCATCCTAAAAAATCCATCCACCCCGTCCGGGTTTGAACCCGCGATTCTCGGGACCAGAGGCAAGGAGCATAACCACTAGTCCACCGCGGCCGATAATTTAATGTTTGCTATTTATTACTATTTTTTTACACTTACAAATAAGACGACAGGAGAACAGATTTAAGAGAAGCTGTGAAAATGTGAAGATATATTTTGACTGTAAAATTTGGTTGAAGGAGAGCTGTTTTACAAGCTTGTGATTGGATCATAAAAGCACATTAACGCCTCCTCTGCTGTAACGACGTCACGGGTTCTTGGTTTTACGCGAGTTTCCTATCGTCGTTACAAACTCACTTTATTCCTGAATTAAAATTACACTCGTTATGTTTGTTCTACAGGGTGGTCAAAATAAAACCAACAAATTATAATTAAATTTATAATTCTGTACCACTAACACATTAGTCCCACGCCGTAGCCGAGCAGATTAAGACATCACGACTAGGTACAGAGCTACAGGACATATGCTGTCTCGGATAGGTTGGCTCCACTGTGAGAAATAACACTGGTCGACATGAGTACCAATAGTTGTACTTAATGCAGTTTTTTTATCGTGTTTTCAAATATGTATTCCGAATTACTCCATCACGCACGCTTTTTTTTATTTCAATTTCAATTAATGGATTTAAATAATTATTTTCTGCTTAACAAACGTTGAAGGGATTACGTCACAATCAAAACATGCAGTGGTGCACCCTGACTTGCAATCTGCAATGAGACCAGTTCCACACTGAGAAGAATTGCCCATACCAAAGTCTCCAGAACATGTGACATTAGATGAAGAGAGAGAAGTAAGGAAGAAGAAGAAACAGATTTTGGTGATACAACTTTTGAACAAAGCTGTTCATCTGAGCCTCATTTATTGACTCAAGAAGATCTCATACGAGATTTAAAGTTATCCAAAAATCATCTGAAATGCTTGGTTCCGGGCTAAAAGGATGGAATCTCTCAGAAACCTTGCGTGATGGAGAAAAACCGATATCAAATTTGAATTCAGGAGAAAAAATACTGTCAGAATCACATATTTTTCTTTCTGAGATAAGAAAAAAAAGCTTTTTTGTTGGTGAGTGTAACTGATCCATCCCTAGGTAGAGCAGGGGTTTGCCCTGAAAAGGTTCTTTACTGCTTATAAAAGTGGTGTAAAATTCTCAAATATAGATACTTCTAAACGAAGCCGACCGTTGGCGACGGTGGTGTCACCTACCTGACAGCAGACGAAACGAGAATTATAGATTTGTATATGTGGAAAGAATTGTTAATGCTTATGCCTGGTCTAGAATGGTGTAGTGGGCTGCACACTAGTCTGAAGAACTAGAGGTCCACGGTTCGATTCTGCTTCAGACATTAATTTTTCTTTTCACAGTATCATTATTATAATGCTATGGTCGTATTTTACGAGAAGAAAAGCAGAATTGAGAATAGGAAGTTAGTAGTGTAGGGCCTGCCCTTGTAAGTTTGTTGGCGCAGTGGAAAGTGAAAGTCACGCGATGGTGTTTGATTTGTAAGTGTTTTCGCTTTGGAACGGCAGGTGTCTCTGGCACGCTAGTGTTTAGAAATGCCAGTAGCGTGATTGTTTTTAAAAAAGGTCATCAAGTAAATTAGGTCAGGAAATGTGGCCATCAGTTCGCCTGGTGAAATGCCACACGCTTCACTAACTGCTGCAGTACCCCTTCATTCATTTTCTACCTCACCTTTTCTTAGAGGCTTGATTCCGAGGTTCCCACATCCAAACCTGGCGTGGGTCATTGGATTCGCCAAGGCGTAAAAACCGTGAGTGCCCGAGAGGTTGAACAGAGGGAGACCAAATCCTACTTGGACTCAGGATGTAAGAACAACGAGTAAAAGAAGAATATGAAAAAAAAAATGGAGTAACGAGAAAGACTGGAGAAGTCGCTACTTAACACAGAGAACACTGGAACAACTGTCATCATTGTTAAACCGGTTCTAGACAGATAGTACCGGTATTGGTCATTTGGGTATCGCATCGTAGCCTAGGGATTTAACGTCCTGCGTTCCGAACAAAAGTTAAAGAAGATATATATATATATATATATATATATATATATATATGAATAAGAAAGTTTTCTTGGGTTTTCCGCGTCTTGGATTCAAGTTCGGCCTCTGGCCACTGATTCCGACGTTTCGGCATGATCCCACATGCCATTATCAAGGAATGATAAGTTCGAGTCACAGGTTTACGTCTTATAGCCTATAATAAAATACATAGAGTTTTCGCTGTGGTCCATTTCCGAAGACGTACACTCATCCAAGGTTTAGTTCTTATGTAGTTAAATACCTTCAGTTTTCAGTGTGGTCCGTTTCCGAAGCCGTACACCCATCTAAGGTCTCTCATTACTTTAGTTAACCTCTCCCTTTAGATAATTTATTTTGTCGCACGCCACACGGCCCTTATACGGACATGACCCCTCGTGAGAGGATTTGTAACTTTGCATCGCATGTCAGCCCACGACAGGACACCATGAAATAAATGAAGACTGATTCAATCATTGCTACCAATTTGTAACAATACTTTAAAATAGTAGCAGTGATAACTGACGAAACGGATATTGGGAAGTTAATAACACATTCATTTGTCTGATTAATGTTAGAGAGAAACAAAAGACTGGAGAACTGGAAGAGGGAAATTTAATTCTAAACAGACGAAGTAAGATATTGTAAGAATGTTGCCGGAAGAAGTGGAGAAATGAATTGCAAGTGCACAGGGTGGTGGGGGGGGACGTCAGTTGCACTCGCGCGCGGGGTGCTGTTGCGGAACAAACCACCGCATGCTCCACTTGTCTTACAGCCTGCTCTGTAAACCCGTTATTTACTCTACAACCTTTCAAAGTGAAGTTCTAAGAAACAGTTGATATGTTTATGTATCTCAAAATGTGTGGCATTAGAAATGCTTAATGGGGATTCCATGGCGCCGCCATCTATATAAATTTAAAAAAAACGGAAAAACACACAGTTTATTATAAAATACAGTAGGAAATAACATTAACAGATTTTTTTTCTCAATAATGAAGATTTTGGTTGTTTCTATTCTTACATCTTATGGTTGTTTTTGTTGATTGTATGTTTCAAGGCTTGTGAGCCCCATCTCTAGCTATTACAGACTGATTTTTCTCAAGTTGTCGGCCGAAAACTTGAAAAAAAAAAATCAGTCTGTGATAGATTAAGATGGGGCTAAGGACCCTTGAAACATATGTTCAACGAAAACATCCAAAAGAGGTAAGAATATACAGACCAAATATCTTGTTGCAATATGTGAACAAATACCTGAGACAAATATATAACCTATGTTGATTTTTTTTTCCAAAAATGTGGGAAATGACATAAAATGAAGTAAGCTCAAAGAAACCTAAAATCACCATATTACAATGTAAAATTAGTCCACCGCTGTGATCTCGAGGTAGCGTGCAGCGGGCCCGGGTTCGATCCCCGGTCGGGACAGTTTTCTGGGTGAGGTTTTTATCGGTATTTCTCCTCACCTGTTAGACAAATGTCAGGAAAACTTTAAGGCCCAAATAGTCCCCGAAATCATATGGCCATCGCAATCATCATCATTCATATTCATCTTAAATTAAGCTTAGGATTTGGGACTCTCCTGGCGCACCATTATCATCATCATTATCACCATCATATCATCGGGGCAACGTAACCCCGCCTTCCAGGCGCCCCAACCTCAGAAGTGGTTTACAAGCACGCCATGCCAGAAGAGAACATCAGGAATGTCGAAAGACAACCTGGGGCATTTGCAAAAAAAAAATGTAAAATTTGTATTAGTCATTGCTGATAGAGTGTAGCCAACTTAACACAAAAACACGCTAACAAACAAGTGTAGTAACTCATCCATTTTCTCGCCCTACTCGCCCATCTAACACTAACTTGTCTATTTTCTCCCACTCCTGGGAGAGGATCCTCTTATATGTAAGTAAACATGTTGGCAATTTGCTCTAGCGGGAACGTGTGTTGTCACATTGGCCAACGTGACGCTAGCAGTCAGCTGTTCTCCAATCAAATATTCACGGGTGGTATAAAATAGCCTCCTTTACATTTTAATTGGGAAACCCTTGGGTAAAAGACTATTAGGAAAGCCTAGAAATTGTAGTATTGACCACGGTGATATAGGGGTTAAGTTCCTAACCTCGGTCCCGAGGGTCGCGGGTTCAAAACCCTTCCCGGGATCGATGAATTCCAAGGGAGTAATCCTCCGGGAGGAATTTTAAGCTATGGATCCCAAGTCTGAAAGTTGTTCGGCTCGTAATAGTACATCAAGCCCAAATTAGAGCCTCTGAGCAAAATTTAGTTGTACTTTTCCATCCAACTAGTACCTTAATTGCCTAGAAGATGTCTCTCTGTTACAACGAGCTGACAGTTGTACGGAATTAAGCGCAACTAAATTAGTCCTGGTCAAGTAGCTCTGCAAGGGAGCACCTTTGCCTGAGGCGGGGATGTGTGGGTGTCTCGCCATCTTTAAAATCAAACCACCTTGAAACCAAAACTTACCTCGGTTCTGTGTTTTCAAAGTTCAGTGCAATTAATCTCAAGTTTTGTGGCAAAAAAAATTCTAATGTGTGTGTGAAAGAGAGAGAGAGAGAGAGAGAGAGAGAGAGAGAGAGAGAGAGAGAGAGAGAGAGAGAGAGAGAGAGAGATAGCTGTTGATTGATTCATTTTGTTACTGTCATGTCTTATTTTCCGACACAAAGAGAAATTTCTTCAAAAATTACCTTGAAAGAAAATTAAAAATGGACTCACGTCAGACATGAATAGAAGATTTAAACAAAAATTCTAGACGTGAATAACAAGAAAGAGCTACAAGCAGGTTCGCCTCTTTTCAAAACATGGAAAACAAAACTTCCCACGCCCTTGTAATGTTTAATGATCCAGCTGCAGTGATTTAAGAGGCTCGCTGTTACAATTCGCACGGCGCACAAGGAAATTTCCCTTCTTGAAACGGCTTCAAATAAATGGTTCGATCTGGGAATAAAGAGCAGGCGTACCAATCGTGCGTGGTGAGGGGAATTTCTATAAGTCGCTTCACGTACAGCTGGAGAGTTCATAAATCAAGTGAGATGCAGGGGTGCCAACCCTCTTGCTCTTTGAAATTCCTTTATTTCACAAAAACCCCAAATAATAATTTTCAGATATAATTATTGTTTGTCACTCCCATCTTGCCCGAGTCGCGGGTCCACACCCGGCCGGGCCAGTGGATGTTAAACATTAAAATATAAAATTATGGAATATTCACCTGAAAGGTCCGTCTCCTCAACTTAATCAATTATTTAACTGTAGCGCTTTCGGGACTTGTCTCATCATCGGCAGGATTCAAAGCGCTACAGTTAAATAATTAATTAAGTTGAGGAGACGGTCCTTTCAGGTGAATATTCCATAATTTTATATTTTATATTTTATTTTGAATCCTGCCGATGATGGGACAAGTCCCGAAAGCGCTACAGTTAAATAACTAATTAAGTTGAGGAGACGGACCTTTCAGGTGAATATTCCATAATTTTATATTTTAATTTTGAATAATACCTCAGCGGAACACATCATGAATCTTATAAAAGGATGTTAAAAGGTATAAAAAAAACCTGACTATGGCTTCCTTCAAAAAGGAAATAAAGCCATCGGTCCCATCTTCTAGATTTAAAATATGTAAAAGAACCTCAAGCCTGAAAAAGAGGCCTCTGAGCCGACCCTTTCATACGCAGATTTAATTATGCCAGTACTAAACAGATACCTCTGAATTTGAGGGACGAGAAAATATTACACGTATTTGTGAATAAAGCTTTTAGGAACACTTTTGTACCTAAGAAAGAGATTATCTTAGTACTTGCCGCAATGTATAACCACTAGGACCGACTATGTATGACCCTCGGTTCACTGTGTCTAAAGCTCATTGACACCCTGTAGTGCAGTGTCACACTCCCGGGTGATGTCATAAATCTGTTACCAGTAGAGGGCACCACAAGACATGAAACTAGATTTATGAACTCTTAAAGGCGCGTCCACACGGTCAATAAACCACAAGACCCCTGCAAATAAAAAAGTACTTTTAGGCAAAAAAAAGTTGCGATTTCTTTAAATAATAAAAACAAGTAAAATCTGTCGTAAACCAGCAGGAATGAGTGCGGGAGACAAACTTCGTTATTATTTATTACTTTTTTCCGCGTTAAAGTTAAAAATACCACTGTTCAAATAGTTTCTGCTAGCACTTTTTAAAAACGCCATATCTATTTGAAAAATGACTAAATTGGCATCACTGACTGAAAATAAAATCAACGAAAATTTTTTAATAGTTGAAATGGGGCGACAAGAGCCGAATTTAAACGAAATAAATCGAATCAAATTCGCGGGGAGTGTCGCTGTCGGATCTACAGCACATCTACCGGTTGAAAAAAAATGCAAGAGTCAAAATTGCAATTAAATGTATTAATTTCATTAACAAAAATTTATATAAACAGTGGTTTAATCCAAACACAATTAAAATATTTAGGATTTTTCTGGCGTTAAACATTTCATTATCTGTAGCAATCAGAAATTGTAAAAGTTTGATTAGAAAAAAAAAATTGTCACTTTCAAAGACAATATTGATAAGACTAAAATATTATCTGATAATGTATTTATTTTGCAATTTATCCAAGTCATTTATATTAAAATATTACTTTTAATAATAATATATTTGTCATAACATTGTATTTATAGAGATATTTATGTAATAGTTCATTGTTAGAACATTGTTTAGCACTATTTATTTATTTATTGTTGTACACTATCAGTTTGTAGTTAGTTCTAAGTAACAATATTAAATTTATGAGTTTGTTTAATTTGTGTTTATGTGTTTGAGTAGATTATTGTTAAAAAATATTTTTAAAATGTTGTAGGTTTTCTGAATCTATAAACTTTTTTTGTTTAAAATTTTAAATCTTTATGTTGTATCTTTATATAGTATTATGTTCTAACGCAAGAAATGTCTAATGTAATATTGTTAGTATCCCAAGGTTCTGTTCTTGGTCCTAAGCTGTTTTAATGTTGTAATAATGTTCTTTATTTGCTGAAAGACAGAGGACGAGTTGGCTGAAATCGACCTGAATGATCCTGAGCTTCACAAAGCTGCATCTATAATTCAGGCATCTTTCAGGCGTCGTGTCACACCAGCGTCCACTCAGAAGGAAAGTCACTGGTTTTATTTCTTCATTTTGTTTGATCGGCGATATTGGGAACTAATTTACATGCTATAATTTACTCTAAAAATTAGATAGACATTTTATTTAATATAGGGTGTGACATGTTTGACGCATATTTTAGTACAACATAAATACATTTTTTAAATAGAAAACCCGTGACCAGAAAGTTGCTTCAGAGTCGTGGAACACGTAATTTAATTGTTTTTGTATGTTGGTAACATTTTCCGTCATTGTGTTGCAAATATTCATTTTTGTATACTCGTTTACTATCTCGATTACTATATTTTTCTTTTATTTATTTAGGTATTTTATCGTTTCTTAATGATTATTTGCTTGATTTTATTTATTTTTTCGGAATTTATCCACAATACAGTGGTTTTCCGTAACTCTCCTCCAGTTGTAGCGGTTCTGAACGTCCTCATGTGTAAGTCCCAGATCACTCACCCAATCTTCTTTACGTCTTCCCTTTCTTCTTTAACCATGTATTCTCCACTCCAAGATCTTCTTAGGTATTCTATCAGATGCCATCCTCTTGAGACGTCCGTACCGTCTCTCTTCAATTGTCTGTAACACATTTCTATCAACTTTCATCATTTTCCTAATTTCAACGTCAATATTTTTTCTGATCTGTATTTTCTCGATGATCTTCTCGGGTAATCTCTGTTGCTAATAACTTGTTAGCTTGGCATATTTTAATTTGGTTTTATGTATTTGAATATTTAATTGAGCAGTTTATTTTTGTTTATTGCTGTACGATTTCGGCTATTATTATTATTACTATTATTATTATTATTATTATTATTATTATTATTATTATTATTATTATTATTACTGCTACTATATACATTATTTAGTACTTATTTATTTTTATTTATATGCAGAATTTTAATGTTTACACATCTTTCTGTGCCTAAAGTTTTATTTTTCTTCTCCACTCGTCTCTCTCCATCCAATCCATGTCCTCTTGCTCGCATTCCAGTTCTTATTTCCGGTATCCACGAGTTTCGAGGTCTTCCTCTCCTCCTTCTTCCAGGTGGACACCATTCCAATGTTTTCCTGGGTAATCTTTCTTCTTGCATTCGTCGTACGTGCCCATACCAATTTAATTGCTTATACCGTATATAATCTACTATTGAATAACCAATATTCATTTTTTCTCTTATGACAGTATTTCTTACTTTGTCTAATTTTGAACATCTTGCTGCTCTCCTCAAGAAATCCATTTCCATCGACATAAGTTTTTGTTGAGTACTTATTTATATTTATCTAATTATTTTTATTACTTTTTATTTGATTATTACTTGAAATACTTACATTTTTTTATCGATTCGTGTTATGTATAGGTGCAAACACTTAACTGCTCGACAAATAATTTGTCAGCTGTCCAGTAACTTTTTGTTGTCGAGACACACTTCTGGGATCACGTGGTCGCTTCCAGATTCCATTTTCTTTCTCAATATTTCGCGGGGAATCACCAACTCCAGTCTCCCTCTTGTTAGCTGACCTTTACGTCACTAAGTCACACAGCTCGCAGGGCCCCATTTAGCTTCACTTCAGAAATTTCACTCATTAATTTTGTTGGAGTGTTGAAACGTGCCACACCCTGTATACTTTGAAGGTAATGCATGTACTGCATGAGAGTGCCTGCCTCTCCATATCGCCGAGCGTGTTGGTAAAACTGAACATTTATCTTACTTTTGTACCGTAATGTTGTGCAGACTGAAGCGGACGAGCTGGCAGATATAGACTTGCAAGATCCAGAACTTCACAAAGCTGCGTCTGTCATTCAAGCGACCTTCAGGAGGAAAATGTTACCCGCTAAACAAAGCGAAACCTCAGTAGCTAAGGAAAGTGTTAGTTTTTTGCGCTGTTTTTGCCACCCCTCACCCGCCTCTGCTTGGTAGTGACTTGTCTTGTTTCAGGAATGGAAGCAGAAAGTTCCAGCTCTAACTCCTACCTTGACAACACCATTGGTTGCAGGTATCACTTTACTGCAGCTGGGGATCAGTCAGTTTAATTCTGAAAATGCGTGCTATTATTCATTACGGGACTCTTGTATCTCAAACTTGAAATATATAAAACTGTTATTCTCCCAGTTATATTATACAATGCGTTCGTAACTCGGCCGGACCGTTCCGCGACGGCCTTTGACTGGGTGAGTATTGGCGCGCCTTCCGCCAGAGTTACACGTACACGATCGGGAATTCATTGGTACGGATCACTACCTACTGTGCTAAAATTACAAATTACTACTGTACTAACTTACATTAGACTTACCTGCATCACAACAGATGTTAAAAGTAATGACGTTGACATTATTATTATTATTATTATTATTATTATTATTATTATATTATTATTATTATTATTCTAGCACAGTATGTAGTGTTCCATACCAATGACTTGCCAGTCGTGTACGTGTAACTCTGGCGGAAGGCGCGCCAATACTCAGCCAATCCAAGGCCGCAGCGGAACGGTCGGGCCGATCTACAAACGCATTGTATGTATGTGGTACATGGGCTCTTACTTCAAGGAAGGATAAAATATTACGAGTGTTTGGGAATAAAGTTGTTAGGAAAATTTTTGAAACAAACAGAGATGAACAGACAGGTGAATGGAGAAGACTCCATAACAGTCAACTACATTATTTTTATGGGAAACCGGATGAAATAAGAACAATTAAAGGCCGGTATTCAAGAACCAAGCTCTATAGGCCATGCAATCTCCGTCTTCCATAAGCTAGGACTCTCATCTTTCAATTGTTCCCGGAAACTTTTTTAAATAAATATATTGTTATCACATGATGTTGAATAGAGTGAGCCAGTTAGAGTAGGTTCTGCATCACCCACATAATTAACCACGGAGACACGCTCTACGCGGGAAGTTTGGTTCCTGAATACCGGCCTAACTGGCCTACTCTATTCAACATTACGTGCTAACAAGATTTTTCTTAAACATTTTTACAAATTTCGGTGAGTGAGACAAAAACTATGGCGTTTCAAGGGAAAATACCGATACGAACTAAAATTGTTATTAACAACAATATAATAGAACAAGTTAATAACTTTACTTATCTTGGCTGCAATCTTTCCTACGACACATGTAAAGACATAGACATAAAATTGGTCAAATTTCAAAATCTTATAGGAACAATTAAAAGCATTCTTTTCCGAAAAGTACGTCCAGATACAATTCTAAAATTTTATAAAACAATGACTCTTCCAACTCTACTTTATGGTTTTGAAACCTGGACTCTTACTACAGGTAAATTAAATAGAATAGTAGCTGCAGAAATGAAGTTATTAAGACCTTTAGCGGGTTATACGCTTTATGACCACATGCGTAATGAAGCTCTCAACACACCAGCAATAACTGAAACCATTCAAAAATATCAAAATAATTGGCACCTTCTTAGAATGCCAAACAATAGACTACCTCTGCAGCTATTGAACTACAGACCCACAGGGCGAAGAGACTCAGGAAGACCTAAGAAGAGATGGAGGGATCAATTTCTATCCTGAAGCGGAACAGGCCAATGGCCTAATCCATGCCTGCAATTGATGATGATAACGATGAAGTTTCCGGGAACAGTTGAAAGATGAGAGCCACGGCTTACGGAAGTCGAAGATGGCGTGGCTTAGACAGCTTGGTTCTTGAATGCCAGCCTAAGTCTTGTAGAATGCGATGGGCAGGGCAAGTGGCACGAACGGGGTATGAAAGAAAGGCAGAGAAACTTATTGTAAGAAAGCGTCCAGTAGGGCGAGGTGAGGTGTTGTCAAGGTGGGATCTGTGACGTCAATTAGCTGCTGTAGACGTAGTGATTTGAATTCTAATTTGAATTTGTTGAATATCTTGGATAGCGGAAGTGCCTGATACTGACGATGCATTATTGTAGAATGTATGTTTTACAGTTGCACTCTTGTACATTTACATACGTAGTGTAGAACAGAGCACAAGACTTCGATCTTCACGCCATAGCAGCCATCCTCAGGAAAATGGTAGGACATTATTAGATTTAGACATTTTAAATACTTTTTTTCTTACAAGTAGTTAGTTAGGCGCTGTACAAGTGCTTGCTGAGTTTTTTAAGAAGCTTCTGTAAATAATATTTTCAGGACTCTATAAGTCAGATTTCAATCAATATATTTTAACTGAAAAAAACAATGTAACGTAAAAATGTAATATTTATATGTGCGAGCATTGTTGCTTGATTATTGATAACAATAGAAAATTAGACAAAATAGTTACTAACTTGTAAGAAATCCTAATTTGAACTTTAAAAAAAGAAACTTAAAACAGACCAAATTACAATGTCTCATATGTGATGTAATTTTTTTTAAAAATAAAATTTGGGTATGTTTTACAAGTGACGCGAAAATGTTTTCTAAGTTCCAATCATACACCATATGCGCATGCGCCAACAGATGCGAAGCGGTTTAGATTATAGAATCACGGGATGCAGCCAACATATACACGATATTTAACCAACCTAAAAGCTAACCTAAATCAATTAAAGCACTCTAACCTGTGAAAAAATGAAATGTCCAAAAATGAATAGTAAGTTTTGAAATTCTGAAGTACAGTATATGTGTACAGTTAATTTTAAATACTCTATGTTGGCTGCACTGGAACATGTCTTCGTTGGCTGTTAAAATCAATATGGCTGCCATGTCTCCATGTTACATATGCAGTTAAATATCGTAGAAAATATATATTCAAATAATCGTTAGAAAAAGTGTAAAAATCATTGTAAATAGTGGGAAATGATTTGAAAAATGAAACCGTAAGAATACAATTTGACAAAAGTTTATGAAGTAATTTAAAAAGGTATGTCACATGTGCCCAAAATTTTATTTACATTTTTTTCTGACAATAAATTAAACAGCTATTGAAGTAGACACCAACGTGGTCTTGGGCATCTTTCAGCGAGGTTTATTACCCCGTAACGGTACCAATCTCTGGTTTTTGATGTGAAGAATTTGTTGAGACTCACTTCCACAGCTTCAATGTTTTCGAAGTTTCACGCTAGAAACGGAGCATGGATCGAAACAGATGGTAATATGAAAGTGCAATATCGGGGGTATATGCTGGGTGTGCTAGCAGTTCGATTCATCCCTATTCCTGATTTTTTGTGATGGCTGTTCGTATAATATGGGGTCCAAGTTTGAACCCAGAATCATCAAAATTCCAAGAACTCGTTCCAGTTGTTGATAATAAAGATCCATATGGACTGCACGTCCGTTTGTAACAAACTCCCAGTGAATCACACGCAACATTACCTAAGTGACAACCTGATGTTACATTTATACACTACATAATAATAGCTAGATAGTTGTTGTTATTGTTTATTACGTGCCGTAGCTCAAACGAGTTCTTATCAAGTAAGATTGACATTAATTTTATTATAGTCCACAGGAGTTAAGATTTAATGCATTTCAGTCCACCGCTGTGGTCTCGAGGTAGCGTGCTGCCTTGTCACGCAGCGGGCCTGGGTTCGATCCCCGGTCGGGGAAGTTTTTCTGAGTGAGGTTTTTATCGGGGTTTTTCCTCACCTGTAAGAACGAAAACTTTAAGGCCCAAACGGTCCCCGAAATCATATGGCCATCATCATCATCATTATCATCATCATCATCCTTCACCGGTGTGGAAAGCAACGGGAAGCTACCACACCTATAATTCCCTAGTAAAGCTGCAAAGCATAGCATGGAAATGCTATGATTGCAGTGAAGGACCTGCCTTCGGGCAGAATTACTATGGATGGAATGCGTTTCAAGATTATTTATGACTAATATTCCTTTATGCATTGTGCGGTTTATAATTTTTATTTATATACATGTGATTTATAATAATAATAATAATAATAATAATAATAATAATAATAATAATAATAATAATAATAATATAACGATATCACTAAGAGGCTCTTGGGGTTGTTTAAGATTTAGGCTCCCACTTTTTTAGACAATCGGCACGAGATATCAGCCGGGTTGCCAGCCCTGCACGACAGCCGTCCTGACTCCCAGAACAAGCATCTTGTACTCATTTCCGTTACAGGCTGCGTCGACCCCGGGTCATGGTGAAACCAGAAGTTTTAGGTCAGTTTAAAAACTCTGACCCTCCAGGACTCGAACTCTCGACCTTCCGATTTGTAGTGTATTGTCTTAACCACCTACGCTAATTGGTGCCCCAACAACAGTAATAATAATAATAATAATAATAATAATAATAATAATAATAATAATAATAATAATAATAATAATAATAATAATAATAATAATAATAATTGATTATTCATGCAGAGTTTGGCGTTAAGTTCATCTCTCCAATTGAACCAATTAAAAAAATATCAGATGCGTTAAAATTAGAACAAATAATAATGAGTAAATATTTATACAAATAAAAATGAATAAAACTAATATGATTGGAGAAACGAAAACAAACAAATATAAACGACCGATTTATCTGTTGACAGACCGATATAACAAAATTATTTTAAAACAAGCAAAAAGTTTTGCAAATAAAAAACATCTTTAAACAAAATAAAGAAATTTTAACGAATGTATTTTTAAACGAAAAGTGCACTTGCAACATAGAACATTTATAAAAAAATATTATATTCTGAAAATAAAAATATATTAAAAAGGAAGCGACAATTTGTTTGAAAGCTGACTGGCCTGATTGTTATCTGCACAGTAGTTGAATTCATTACAACAATTTAGATTGATTTATCGAGTTTTTAACATTTTTCTAAACAGACGGAAGAAGATGAGCTGGCAGACCTAGATCTTGACGATCCTGAACTTCATAAAGCCGCATCTAAAATACAAGCTACATTTAGGAAGAAAATGTTACCAACAAAACCAGCTGCAGCTGCGAAGGAAAGTTGTTCTTCATTGCATTTTGTCTTGCTGCTTTATTCTCTAGGCTGATACCAGCTGCAGATGCATCTTTTAATAAAACGACTTTAGTCGGTTAATCTACTTGGAATGCTACTTTACTTCTACAACAATGCATGAGGTTAAAGTAGAACTAACAATTAGAGCAAACATTAAATAGGGTAAAGTTTGGTAAACTCGTATTTTTTTAATCTTACGAAATAACGAACCGTTAAGTCGGCGCTCGTGGGCTAGTGGTTACCGAGGTATGCGGGTTCAACCCCAGCCGCGGTCGATGATCTTTTGAGGGCGTAAAATTCTCGAGTGTGAGTTCCTTGAGAAGGGAACTAAAGCCTTAGTTCTGTATAGTAGATTTACGCTACGTAAAAGAATCTCAACCCTGAAAATGGATCACTGAGAAGGGAACTCTCAACCATTGCATGCCGAAACCTTCTTCTTCTTCTTCTTCACGGTTTAGGCTTATTTTCTAGCCTGTTCCGGCTACAAATTGCTGCTCTTTCCATCTTCTCCTTGGTCTCCCAAACTTCTTCTTCCTCGTGGTGAATAGTTGTATGCTGCTTTTGGTATTCTATTCTCGGTCATCCTTGCCAAGTGTTCTTTCCAGTTTGTTCTGTATTTCACTATTGTTGTGTTTAATTCCTCTACTTTTAGTTGTTGTCTTATTTCTGTGTTATGTTTTTTGTCTGTTCTTTGATATCCTGCTATTGGTCTGAGGAATCTCATTTCAGCAGCTTGTATTCTGGCTGATTGTTGTGTTGTCACTGCCCATGTTTCGGATCCATAAGTAATAATAGGCACTGCCATTGTCTTGTATAATTTCATTATAGAGTCTTTCCTGGCTTTATTTTTCAAAGTTCTTTTTAATGTTCCTGTTATGTAATTAAACTTATTTAGTTTGTTATTTATATCTGTTTCCGCTGTGTATGATATTTCGCAACCTGGAAGTTATATCTTACCACTTGTTCTATTGGTTTATTTTCTAATATTATCTTTGCCCGAACTGGATGAGCGCCCTTGAAAGCCATTGTTTTTTTTATTTTTCTGATATTTCCATGTTGTATCTTTTTGATATTTGATTTAGTTTATATAGCATTCTTTGTAGTTCGTCCTCTGTTTTTGCTATTAAAATCTGATCATCTGCAAAGGTTATAAAATACTTACAAGCTCCAAAGAGATGCCGAAACCTACGTTGTTATATCTTCCAGAGAAACAATCTGATGTACCAAGGCCGTGTCCAAAAAAAATATCTGCCCCTTTTAACTGCAAGGCACAGAAATTGAAACCAGAATCCAGCAATGGCAGCCCATTGTGCGAAGCAGATGGACATCCCTGCTTGGATGTAGTGGAGTAGAGTATGGCGGGGGGGGGGGTTGTGAGGGTAATGCAGTCCATGAAGTAAGGAGTTGTAAATACATTTTAGGCAGCGCATTTGTGCATCACAACGCTTTTCTGGGATAAATTTCAAGGTAGGTTTCGGTCTGTAATGGTATACAGTTCCCTTGTGAGTAAAATCTGTCAAAACTTTGACGTTCAGATTTGGATTGCGATGCAAAATACTAACCAACTTACGGTTAAGTGCGAGCTTTGCCTTAACCTACCACACTACGGACTATCCCGAAATCAGGGGACAAGTCATAATTACGAAATTGCTAAACTTTACCCTGTTCATATCTTGAGTTTTATCGGATGAAATATTTTTTATGTAGAACACAGAATTATTAACTGAACACGCCAGAACTAACACAACTGTAGACTTGAGCCGGGCGGTAGAGGGTGTAGATACAACTGTAGACTTGAACCGGGCGGTAGAGGGTGTAGATACAACTGTAGACTTGGGCCGGGGTAGAGGGTGTAGATACTGTACAGTCGCAAGTGTTTTTAAAAAGTCTTACGTAATTAGCTTTTCGTTTTAGCGTTGTTGGGTTTTACAGTAGTTAAAATGTTTATGTAGTTGTACAGATCCATCAATCAATTTGTTTTTGCTTGTCGCAAGTTGGCAGCCGTGCAAAGGAACAAGTGCTGAATAATTTATAGAGGATCGCATGACAACGTCATTAAGCATGGAATGTTACATCTTCCTTTCTTACTTCTTTATTCAAGTGTCTTTTCATTCATTTATTTATTTTGGTCTCTTTTTAGTGGGCCCGGGTTCGATCCCCGGCAGAGACACGTTTCCTAGGTGGTTTCTTTTAGAATCTTTCTTCGCCTGAAATAATTATTTTTTTTACCCTGTATAAAATGTTTAAATATAAAACTTGCAACTACTTAAAAACCTCTGTTCGCTCCTCAACAAGTAGAACAATAAATCACTCTCTGGAATATTTAAACACAGTTCAATAATTTAAACAGATTGTGTATAAAAATGACATTGTGAGTTATCCGTAAAAGACAGACATTTGCTGTCGCGGACATTTTTGTAGAATTTTTTTCAGAGATTCATTTCTGTGTACATTAATTTGGTGTACAGAGTGATTCAGAAATATGGCTATACGTTTGATCGCATTTTGTGACGAAAATATTATTATTAAAGGAAATATGATGTTATCATTGGAAAGGGAATCCTTGAAATTACAACAATAGAACAAAACAAATCACTGCTCACATGCAGCTTGGCGGGTTGATTTTTGTCGGCTAGCCTCGAACGCCTCCACAATTCTCTTCGTTGTTTCCGCAACCGTGCTAATGCGAGGCCTTCCAGGAGGTTTGATTTTCTGCATCCTTCCCGTTTCCAGCAGTCGTTTTCTCCACTTCCCCACAGTCGACGGCTTCAATGCTACGTTAAACTCACGTCTTGCGGCCTCACGATCATTAGCATACGTTATTGCCCATGCAGCAATTGTAATTTGCTGTTGCATATTCAACGCCATTTTCACTAATGACGTAAGTTCTACATTGTCTTGTTTTATTCCATTGTTGTAATTTGAATAATTGCCTTTCCAACGGTAATTTCATATTTCCTGTAATGGTAATATTTTCATCACACAACGCGATCAAACGTATAGCCATATTTATGATTCATCCCGTATATGTCATGATTTACGCAGCGTAAGCCATTTAAGCGTCCAAAAATCTACTTATTTACTGCACCGATTAACTTTTTTTTTAGCTTTGGTCCTATAGTACGTACGTTAGTTGTCCCAGGAAATTCTCTAAATGAAGGTAAAAACCGCATTCAAATTGGTCAAGTAGTTTTTGAGGACAGACTGACTCACATAAGTTCATTCGATAAGTAATGGCAACACTGCTATAACATCACAAACATTTATTTAGGATACTTTCGACATTACAAACTTCATTTATAGTTTCTAGTTATGTCAACTATACGTTACCAAATCCTTGGAAGAAGAGCAACTCCATCTGCAGCACCATTCCTGTATATCTCTCTCATCCGACCTATCTAGAGCTTTCTAGATAACAACTCTTGATTGAAATCGAATGTCTCGTAGATGTTCTTTCATCTTTGAGAATAAGTTATAGTCACAAGGGCTCATGTCTCGTGAATTTGGTGAATGTTCGAGTACTTCCCAATTCCACCTTCTGACAAATCCTACTGAATATCTTTTTAGGGCGGTATTACTTACTGAATGTGAGAAACAGTGAATGTATTCACAAAATATTGCTATTTCCACACTTTCAATGTTACACATTTATATATTTATTATATTTTTTATTATATACAACTTTCCTCATTAGAGGATTGCCTCAAGGACAAAGTGATACAGACAATTAATTTTTGGAATTGATTAAATACATTTTGTAAATACATTTTAAAAAATTCAAATTTTAGGCCTAATTGAAGTATACATACAATAAAGTAGAAATTTTGTAAATATGGTTTCTTAAAATTGAAATTGATCCTCTAATGGCAGCGATGGCAATTTTAGAAAGATGCACTCTGTCCAAATCTAAGGAATTCCAAAATTTAGCTAAGAATCCTGGTATAGTACCTCTTGCCCCGATCATCAATCCTGTGACAGTTATACTATCTAGTTGGTATTTATCAATTGTTGGCTCATATATGGCTTTCTTTTCAGAGTCAACTTCCTCAGGTTGGCCACTATGAGTCTCAAAACGAATTGCAATAATCTAAATGCAATAATATCTATTCGTGTGTTACTCCCATTAGTGGCCACACCATGTACTTCCTCATAAACTATATATCCAAAATCTCGCAAGGCTTCTGCCATAATATTTCGAATAGTGTGGTGCCGAATGTTTCTCAGTGATTCTCCAAACGGACAGGCCCCAAGGGTTTCGTGCTCTCTGCGACAACGTCTGCAGAGGGTATCGTCCCTAGACCTGCCCGGCAAAGAACGCACCGCCGATACATTGGCTTGCATTTTAATGATCAACAACAAACTACAAGCTTACAATGGTCACCACTAGGATCGCACAGTGTTGCCATTACTATCAAATGCCCTGTTGCAAGTTGTTTAGAAAATCATTGAAACTATTTACAGTTGATTTAACTTTTCTGATCTGAATCAATTCATGTTTCTTCATGTAAGTTGAGATAAATGAAACGTCTATCAAACATTTTAATAAATAGAAAGTTATAGGGACTCGACAGTCATCTTGATGGATGCCCCTACTGGAATCCCGGGTTCTAATCCTGGCGTTTTCAGATTAAGTGGTGGTCACACCGGGATTTTCAGGTTTTTTTCGGGGTTCACCCATTTCCCCAATCTCCCCCATCACGTCATTTCATCTCCATTGATTCATTTCATATCATGTTTGACCTAATCTCACGTCAGGTAAAAAAATAGTCTGGTTTAGCAAACGACACTTGATCTAATGGGGGTGACTCATTTAGTTCGTCGTGACTGTGTGTTAAGAGGCTTGGGCCCAGCCCGAATAAATAGCGGCATGAGTCACGTGTGTTGAACCACAACACACTACATGGTATTCATTACATAAAGTAAACATGTGTGATACAATTAACATAAAATAAGGTTGTCTTAAAAGCTGAACCCATCTTCACCAGCTGGTGCCTGTGTGGTTCAGGAAATATAAGTACCTAACGATAAAGTAAGGGAAAGAGACGTGGTATTTTCTTTACTTCTCTAGTAATTTAATTTAATTGGTTCTGTCTGTTACTTTCCTTGTTTGACACTTCATTACATTTGTTTCATCTTCCGTTTTTCTGTTATTTCCTTATTTGTGTTGTTTTCCTGTCCCGTGTAGCTTTTCTAGTCTCCTTCTTCACACGTAACTGATAACAAGCCCAAAGGCTAAATTCTGCTTCTAACAAATCCTCAAGTAATGCCAACATAGAATTCAGACTTCTCTAAACATTTAGGTAGTTAGAGGCTTGTACCCAGTGTTCAAATTAGAATCCACTATTTTACAGGGATTTCCTAATATTCCTGTAGGCCTGTCCACGTGACCTCGGAATGTGACACCTGACATGATTCTCGTTTGTGAAGAGTTTATTAAACATGTCTCGTGTTTACATTAAAGAGGTTCTTGAAATTATGTTTCAGAAACTTATTTTGATTATTTTCCTCGTTCGTTAATTCAAGTTTCGTCATAAAATTTCATTCTACTATCATATTTCATATATTTTTTGCTGATCATCTATTGGATTATAAAAAGTCCGTCGCGTTGGGACTAAGTGAATTTGTCAGCAAGTGAAATGTGTGGTCTAAATTTGCTGGTTAATGGAATAACCATTTGTGATGTCAGTTTATTTAAAAGAGTCGGACTGCACAGAAAACAAAGCATATGCTACATTACAGTGAGAATATATTTTGCTTATTTTTGTATAATTTGTTATAAACATAACATCTACCCATTCTTTTTCCATTACATTATTAAGTAATTTAAACCAATCTATCTCATAGGACATATTGCCAATGGTCAATTTGGGTTTCATACAAACCCCCAAACTTAATGGTTAGATTTTTTGATAATATCCTACACCTTCTTCTTCTTCCTTCCAAGTATTAGGCCAAGGCCTGTTACGATTCAGTAGAAAATGTTCCCTCCAGCGTTTCATAGGACGGCCCAGAGATCTTCGTCCTCTTGGTATATAATTATAAACAGCTTTGGGGATCCGATTTGAACTCATTCTTTCAAGATGGTGTTTCCAATTTAGTTGGTACTGTTTAATATATTCCAAAATTGGCGTAGCGTTCAATTCTTTTAAGATATCGATGTTCCTTTTCCGATCCCATCTGGTGTAACCCGCTGTTCTGCGCATGAATCTCATTTCACAAGCCATTATTCTGCTTTCATGTTGTCTTTTAGTGTCCATGCTTCACTACCATAGGTCAACACTGGTCTAGCCAAAGTGTTATATAAACGTAATCTGGTGTTTTTTTGTACAAGGGATGGTTTCATAAATTGATTAATAATTCCCAAACTTTTATTATAAATCTTATAAATTATAAAATATCTTACCAGGTTATTTTAATGACTTACGCCGAGTTACTTTTCAAACATCGAACATTGCGACTGCTAGAGCGATTTTTTAATTTTCGTTTCAAGTGAACTCTTACACCTAATGGTTCGATTTTGCTGGTTAACGAACTTATAATATAATAATAAAGCCTGGTACGTCCCTTTAGGGCAAAGGCCTCCCTGTACAGGGGTTAAGCTCTATTGTGCTACTCCGTGGTGAGAAGTTGACTTGGTTTGTATACACTGTCTGTTCTGTCATTAGTTAATGCACAGTTGGCTCTCCATCGTTCTGCATCTCGCGACTCTGGACCAAATATAGAATAACGAACTTACATTACTGTTTAATGTATAGCTATTTGCCAAGTTTTGTTTAGATAAAACAAGATTGCGGCCGCTAGAGCATCAACACACACACACACGTATGTATAAATTTTAGCCAGGGTAATTTTGGGTGTGTACTAATAGGATCGGTGAAAATCCGCAAACAATATTGAAACATATTTTCAAGAGAACAACCGCAATAATGTCATTATTTCGTAATTCCGTAATAATGAGATATGGCTTCCTAAATCTATAACTTGTTCTATCACTTTATCATTTATACATATTTTTCATTTTACATCATGTTTTCCAGAATGTGGCATACATTTGGTTTCTCTACTCAAAATTTGATTCTGTTTGTTTATTTATTTGTAAAATCATTACATTTGCACATGTTGGCAAAAGTTGCGACCGTTTTGTTAATTTATTATATACAACTTTCCTCATTAGAGGATTGCCTCAAGGACAAAGTGATACAGACAATTAATTTTTGTAATTGATGAAATAAATTTTGTAAATACATTAAAAAAAACAAATTGTAGGCCTAATTGAAGTATACATACTATAAAGTAGAAATTTTGTAAATATGATTTCTTAAAATTGAAATTGATCCTCTAATGGCAGCGATGGCAATTTTAGAAAGATACACTCTGTCCAAATCTAAGGAATTCCAAAATTTGGCTAAGAATGCTGGTATAGTACCTCTTGCCCCGATCATCAATCCTTGACAGTTATACTATCTAGTTGGTATTTATCTTTGTAATAGTCAATTGTTAGCTCATATATGGCTTTCTTTTCATTACAGTACACAGTACAGTAATGTTCAATTTTTCGGGCTTTTGTGAAACATAAAATGGGAGAGAAGAGTTGTCATTGTTGACCCACATTGTCGGAGCACTAAGCTTGAACACTGGGTAGAAACTGTTTGAATTTTGATTTAATTTAATTACAGTTTTTTTTTATGAACGCAGTGAACGTGGTGTAGATAACAATTAACGCGCATCCATGCCCACATCCTGTAGATAACTCATTCAGCAGGTAAAAAGTAACTCTATGTCTCTGAGTCACAACTTTTTGTGTGAATTAAGCACAAAGTTAGCTTTAAAAATTATAAATACTAATTTTCTATACTTATTTTTAAGCCGAATCAATTTTAAATAATTGAAGTTGGCATCACATAACTATAGTCTGTTCGTGAAATGTGTAGACAAATTCGCCAGATTTCCAATTAAACATATTTCTCACTTGAAGTTCAAGATCCAAATGACTAGATCTGTTCTCCCTACAGTACTTTTTCCGCGGCCTCATTGGCCACACATTTTCGCCCGCCTCCTGCGTAGATGGCTTACTTCGAACAGTTTCTCTACAGATTCTAGGGACAGGCTATATGTTGAGGAACAGATTTCTCACGTTCTGTAATAAATAACAAAGTAAAATTTTAACAAGTAGTAAAAAATAAGATAAACTGATGACACTACAGTCTTCAAGAGACCTTTAGGGTAGTAAGATATTAAGGTTCCCACTCTTTTCTAGACAATCGCACTTATGACAGCCGGGTTACCAACCATGCGTGACGATTGTCCTTACCCCACAACAAGCGTCTTGTACTCATTTCCGTTAGAGGCTGAGTCGACCCCAGGACCATTATGCCACCAGATGGTTTGAGTCAGTTTTAAAATTCTGACCCCCACATGGACTCGAGCCCTCGACCTTCCGGTTTGTAGCAGATTGCCTTAACCAACTGCACTACGGCGTGATATTATATACATATATACACGGGTTGTCAGTGCTATGTGACGGCCGTCTTTACCACCAGAACGAGCGTCTGGTTGTAATTCCCGTTAGATATTAGTGATTCTATTGGAAGGAGAGGTCCTGTCACCGCGTTCGTCGCACCTCACCCCTCTTGATTTTTATTTTCTGGATGTACGAAACCCAAGTAGACACTCACGAAGGAACTGCTTGTTGGGGTCCTAGCTTTAAATCTAGTTATACAGGAATATGAGAAAGGAATGTTTGAAAATTTGCGACATTTTCTGCGCCTGTGTCATGTATGCATTGACACTGGTGGTGGCAATTTTGAACAATTGCTCTGAACTGTAAGGTGTTGATATTGCGGTAATGTCTCGCTATTGGAAGATACTTAATTTAAAGGGGGATCTACACCTTTGAAGGTCAAAAAAGTAATTTTTCAATTTTTTTTCATATAGATTGGAACTTCATCTTTAAATTAGTGAAAGATTTTCATTGACATCTCTGTTACTTTCCGAGTTATGTTTAAGCATGTGCACTCGAGCGAGCCCTTTAATTTTAGAAGGTACCCACATCTTAGGTAAGTTTGTCGCTTGTTTTCCGTAACTTAATTTTTTTAATACGGTTTCCCTGATAACTCCCAAAGTTTTCAAGATATTCAGATGAAATCTTGCAAATACATGTAGTTTACAGAGATGAACAAAATATACTACAATTAGTAATGTACTTGTTATATTTTATTTAAAAAAATGTTTTTAATGCAAATTTTAACAAAAATGAGTATGCGTCAATTTGAAATGAAAAATAAAATATTTACACTCTATATAATTAAACAATTGTAGTATAAATGGCCGTGGTCTGGTTTTATTAACGCTCAACGTTTCGTCTACTACTGCAATAGACATCCTCAGGAGATTCTGGGTGCTCTTTGACCTCCTAACTCTTCAAATGGAGACTGGCTGTGCGTTGGAAATCGTGTCCTTATTTATAGTTGAGTATTATGTGGTGATGTTTTCTACACGGTCCGTTACTTTGGAGCTATTTTTCTGGCGTGACAACCTTTATGTCTAAAGGTGTAGGTCCCCCCTTAATAAATAATATGAACTCTATGAAATATACCCTTTTTTAAATAAAACATAAATTATACATTTCCGGCCATGGGTGCCTTATATCAAAATGTTCTGTTTGATGTCCTCTATCATAATATATGTCAGAGGGTTGAATACACCCCTAGTTATTACGAGTAACTTTTTACCTGTTGTCCCCTGAAACTGTGCTACCAGAACATCCGCTTGAAGGCGCTTCCTCGCTACGCATGGATTTAACTTGCACGAACAGTTGAATATTTCTATAAATTGTTGTGTAGACACCCGCCCTCCACCTCTGGGTCCCGAGGTCGTGTCTCGGTCACTCCAAGTGAGTTTAGTGGAATCGAAACCAGGGCAGGTTTTGCACGGGATTTCTCCCGTTTCAACTGCCAGACACTATATTAGTGTCATCCATTTGATTTCATCTGCCGCTGACAGGCCTGCTCCTTGTATATCACAGAAACTCAATAACAGAGACTTCATCTCATCTCGGCCTGACAACACGACGGACACAAGTACAGGGTTTAATTTACAAAAATAAAATTCAACTTGCACACAGAATACATGAGGATACACACACACAGTGTAGTGGGCGCAACGTGTCCGAACATGTTAAACGGAGGATACACACACACAGTGTAGTGGGCGCAACGTGTCCGAACGTGTTAAACGTAACAAAAATCATAAGCATTTAGCATATTTTTGTGGGGGAAAAAAACTTAATTTTGTAAAAAGAATGGCAGGGCGTGTGCAAGGTGTTTTAGAGATCACACTGTACAGATACACTTGAGGACTGCAAATCGAATATTTTGTGTATTTTAGGAAGATGTTGAACTTACTCTGGGTTCCCAGTGGACTAGTGGTTAATACGCTGATCTCTGGATCCCAGTTTCGAGGCTTTAAACCCCACCCGTGTTTTAAATTCGTAAAAATGCTGAATTAGGATTCATTCGGAAGGGAAGTTCCACGTTGCTAATTTACGGCTTTATAGCCTGAATACGGAATCATCTAAACAAAATGTATCTATCTTTATCATCTTAGTAATACCTCCATTGCCTACTAGATGTCTCATTGGTTCGGTACGTTGACCGCATGCCATTCATGACATCTGTAGAAAAATAAACGTAACTAAATTAATTTGGTCTGGTAACTCCTAACAAAGGAGAGACGTTGAGCTGTTACGTCATTGTAGGTACATAGAAAAGAAACTTAGTCCTGGAATAAGTGGTCTCCCAGCAAAATATGTCTTTCTTTTCATGCAGAAGAAGGTAGATACAAGAACACAATAAACGCGGTTGGAGTTTGTAAATTTGAGATCTTATGTTGACTCCCAAAATATTCATTTTACAGTCTTTGATATCTGTATTATTTTTATATTAGGGGATTCTAGTGCAAATAACAGTCTACAGTTATTTGAAAAAAAAAACAATGTCACGGGTGGCGGTCGCTTAACATAACTCCACAGACGTTCACACGGAATTTCCAGGTTTCCTTTAGTACTGTCTCGCTATTTCACTTTATACAAACTAATAATTATTTTCTAATATTTTTTTTTACAAATGCCCCAGGTTGTCTTTCGACATCTCTCCTGGCATGGCGTACTTGTAACCTACTTCTGAGGTTCGGGCGCCTGGAAGGCGGGGTTACGTTGCCCCGATGATATGATGGGTGATGATGATAATGGTGCGCCAGGAGAGTCCCCAATCCTAAGCTTAATCTAAGATAAATATCAATGATGAAGATGGCCATATGATTTCGGGGACCGTTTGGGCCTTAAAGTTTTGCTGACATTTGTCTTACAGGTGAGGAAAAAACCCGATGAAAACCTTACCCAGAAAAACTGTCCCGACCGGGGATCGAACCCGGGCCCGCTGCGTGACAAGGTAGCACGCTATCTCGAGTCCGGGCGGTGGACTCTAATAAATTGTTTTGATTCACAATTTATTTTATCACTTACTTCTTTTCACTCCCTGGCAGTTTCGCTCTTAGATCACGATTACTGACGATTAAACTCGTCCGATCCTCGTACCTCCTTGTATGTGTGTGGGTACAATCCTCGTACCTGTTTGTATGTGTGTGGGTACAATCCTCGTACATGCTTGTGTATATGTGAGGGTAGGAGTAACCTGTAATCCCAGTGCAGACTCTTCTCGAGCAGAAGACTCGAGGACCGACTTTTCCAGAATGGAGGTTTATGAGTCGTCAGCTCAATTACCGTGCAAAGGAAACCCGACTCTCATAGCATTTTCTTATTAAGGGCTTATGGTTTTTTGGCCGAAGAAACTTCGGAAAACACCAGGAAATTGAATGAGAAATTGAGGTTAAAAATAACCTAAGAACACCATATTACAGTACGTAATGTTGTAAGATAGCTATTAATTATGTTTACAGTAACAGCCAACTTGGGAACACGCTAAAAACTAAAAGAATTGTCAACATTAGTCTTAAAATAAAAACCTAACCAACACGACTCACACTAACCTTATTGTATGAAGCTTATGTTATTACACCATTCTGTGCCGCCTGGTCTACAGAATTACATTATTTTACCATTTCAGCACTGGCCTATAGAGAATGTACTCATATGTTTAGTTACACTTATAGTAGCGTCCAGATCATAACTGTCAGTGCTATTTGCCCGGGCCCATCAGAGCCAAAGATTGATTCATCTTTCCTATATAGATTCATTAACATATATTAATTAACAATAATTCCTGAAACAACCCTGTAGTAATTTATGATTCGTTTTTAAACTCACTATATTATTCTCAACAATGAAAGCTAGACGGGAAAGGGGAGCTAATGTAACCTTGAGAAAGCTCATAGACAGGAATTATACAAGACAGCTGTAGCGTGGCTAGCAAATACAATAATTAGACATTCTTGTTTACTTAAAATAAGATTTAATATTTCAATTGTATTTCTGAAGTTGAAATATGAAAATATATCAAACATAAGTTGTACTTGATCATTCTAAAGTTTAAAGAAAACAATAATAATAACAAAAGTAATCATCTTTACGCACTCAAACACCCACGCATACCTTTTTAGTCCAGCCTGGGGTACCCTACTCTGGTTTACCGGACCAAACCCAAAACAACACAGCCCTCCTTGAGCTCACGTCCTTCAGACGATAACCAAAACTAACGGAATGAATTGAAAGAATGAATGATCTCGGGTTAGTGTCATTGACTCGTGCCCGAGTTCGATCCTTGGTCCGGAAAGGTTTCTGGATAAGTTTTTTTTTTCTGTGTTTTCCTCGCCTACAAAGTCAGGAAACTTTAATAAAGTCCAAACGGTCCCCGAACATAATTTCGTCATCATTATCACATCTGCCAGGGTGGTGTGTTTCGCCTTAATGTTGTGTTGTCTCGGAGGAGAGCTGATCACTCATTCTCAGTGACCTTGTGTCTCCCGACAGGTCGCGCCACGGTATGGCATGTAACTGCGCCTGTAAACTGAAAGCTTAAGTAAATTCTACACAGGAAAAAAAATTGTAATCGATGTTATTCGAGAATTATCGCCATAGTTGGTCACTTTGCAAGAAAGTTAGACTGTTATTTGCACTAGAGTGTATCAGTTGATGATAAAGTGTGGGTGGTGGTGATCTCTCTCTACAGGGTGTTCCCGAACAAGACGAGTTGGCTGACATAGACCTGGGTGACCCCGAGCTGCACAGAGCGGCGTCCAAGATACAAGCCACGTTCCGACGCCGCATAACTCCAGCTAAGAATTCTCTATGACTTGTTTATATGTAGATTTTTTTTCTTCAGTTGGCAGTTGCTGTGCTTCATAAAGTAGTTTGTTTAAATCTTCATTCGTTTCAGATGAAGACGTTCATTCCAATCTTGTTGTTACAACGTTCCTACAGCTCGCATTTCCAAGTCTAAATAATCTGTGCCAGCAATCGTACCAACATCACGCATTGAAAATTACAAATCGTACTACAAACAATGGCAGAAATCGTGGGCCTAATGTTCTGAGTTAGGTTTTTTAAATAATAATATCATAAATAATAATAATAATAATAATAATAATAACAATAATAATAATGATAATAATGATAATGATGATAATGATAATAATAACAATAATAATGAAATAATGATAATAATAATAATAATGATAATGACTAATAATGATAATAATATATGGATAATCATAATCATAAAATGATCCTCATCCTCCTCCTCTGCCTGCTCCTCCTTTATCATCCTCATCCTGCTAATCCTCATCCTGCTACTCATCCTCATGTTCCTCATCCTGCTCATCCTCCTGCTCCTCCTCGTCCCCATCCCATCCTGCTCTCCATCCTGCTCCTGCTCTCCTTCCTCCTATCCTCCTCCTGCTCCTCCGCCTCCTGCTCCTGCCTCCTCCTCCTCCTGCTCCTCCTCTGCTTATCCTACTCCTCCTGCTACTCATACTAATCCTTCCCTCCTAATATAATAATATATAAGATCAGCCTGTTAATCTTTTGGTCAGAGCTACGTTCCATGGGATTTCATGTTCGATTCCCATTCAGACCACAGGATTTTTTTTAAAGAGAATTGTTCCTGTGATCTCCCATCGTCTTGAATTTTAGTAAGTTTAGGTTTGAGGACTCTCCCAGTGCTTCATTATCATGGAAATATAACTCCGGTTTCCAGGAGCCCCAACCTCGGAAGTGCATTACAATTCGGTGAATGCCAGAGATAATGTTAGAAATGTGATAACACAACCTCCTGATGGCAAAAATACATACCATATTGAATTACATATATTTTATGTTGTAAATGCGAGCTCTGGACTTAAAAAGACAATAAAGTAGTTGTATATTAAAATACAATAATATTGTTATATTTTGTGTTAATGTTATGTGTGATGGATTGTTACATTAAGTTTTTCGATTAACAATATTTATAGATTTATAACAATTATTGTAAATAACAATATTGTATTGTTGTTTGTTTTGTAGTTAGACATTTTTGCTACGAGACTAATGTTAACAAATGTAGATACTTGTTTCGTTGTTGCGCTCAATAAAGGCTGTTAAAAGAATGCGCTGCTTGTTTATCAACTTTTTTTCTTATTCACTAACAAAAAGTCTCATTTCAGTGAAATAATTCATTAGCATCGTGTAAATACGTCTATTTTCAGAGAAATCCAATTTGTAGTTAGTTGTTATATACATAGTACCTGAATCATTCACTAGATGGCAGCATACTATAAACATATGCCTATATGTTTTTAATTTAGATAGAAATTATCATAGAATTGAGATTTTTAATGATATATTTAGTTACTATTTTGTGTATAAAATTATTTTAAATTAATTGGTACATAAATTAAAATTAAATACATATATTTTATATTTGTATGTTGATAAAAGATGGTATTTCTTTCGAGCGTTTTCTGTTGGGAGTGCAAACAAATAGAGACAAATGAAGTGTGCGCCTAATTTAATTGTAACGATGTCTGAGCTTTTTGTTTTGATAATATGGTTGTACGTTTTGTCTGAAGTTTAGGGATGCAACATCGCTCATAAAAAAATCTATGTTTTCAAAAGTAAAATATCAATCTCCAGAACATCGATGTTTCTGAACGATATATCGATGTTTTGGGAAAACAATTAAAAACACAAAGTAATTTTGAAAATTTTTATTAATTATTTAATTCGCAGAACAGAATTTAAAAACAATAATTTTGACACTCTTATGCCCAGTAAGCGGTTTCTTTCTTGGGTAATCGTAGCCCCAGCCGCTCACTGAGCCCCGACGTTGCTACGATAGGCAGTTTATAGCCCAGGAAATAAAACTTATCCCACATGTCTAAAGCAGGAGGCGATGGCGCTAGGCATCACAAAATATCTTTCATAAAACATCGTTCGTAAGGAGCGATGTTAAGGGTTTTAACATCGATGTTTTAAAATATCGATGTATCCCTACCCACAGCTGTTCTGTCCAAGGCCAGTGAAAAGATGGACAGAACAACTGTGAGGCGGAACAGCCAATTTGCCCAGTGAAGTGAAGTGAAGTGAAAGAAAAAGAAAAATAAGAAGAATGAATATGATTTTACTTTTTGTCTCATGTTTGCAGCAATACGTATGTCAACGAAATTATTCTTATTTGCAACCGCTGTGTTACTATTGACTAAATATGTTGGGTTATTAAATGAAACACGTTCTTAATGATAGCTTTAATATGCTAACTTAATTCTGCGTTACTCCATTTTCTGGTTATATTCTAAAATGTAAAAGTAAAAAAGTAAAGTAAAGTGATCCCACAACAGACCCGGAGGCCCTTGGGGGTAGTAGGAGGTTAAGGTTCCCACTTTTTCTAGACAATCGGCACTTTATGTCAGCCGGGTTGTCAGCCCTGCGTGACGGCCGCCTTTACCCCAGAACAAGTGTCTGGTACTCGTTTCTGTTAGAGGCTGAGTCGACCCCAGGGCCATAGTGCCGCCAGAGGGTTTGGGTCAGTTTAAAAATCCTGACCCCAACGGGACTTGAACCCTCGACCCTCCGGCTTGTAGCTCAGTGCCTTAACCACTACGCTACGGCGTGCCCCCATATTCTAAAATGTAGCTTATCTTATTCAGGGTGTTCGGAAATTGTTATTACAAACTTCTAGGGCTACTAAAGGGGATCGAGTAGACAATATTTTGAATAGGAACCCATGTCCGGAAACGTACCGCTTCTGTGCTAAGTCGTTACAATGTGGGGAATTTGCCAGAGAGGCAGTACATGACGTCAGAAGATCACCATGTCAAATGAGGTGTGACGTAATCTAGATAATTGAATGACGTTTGACTCATTACAGAAGGAAGTCAACTTTATTTGGTAACAAAAACACTTTGATTGATTACAATAACACTTGTGCCAACAGTGAAAAAAAAATTGTTTCTGTCTTCTGCACTGGATGTGTCCCATACGAAACTGTTCACTACAACAGAGACTCGATGTGACGACCACCAATGTCGTTGCACATTGTACCGACGAATCATGTTCCCGTTAATCTCTTGTGCAGCGATGATAACTCGTGCCACCAGGAGTCTCTACACCATACTCTTCATATGACACCACAAGAAATAGTCCAATGGCGTTAAATCCGGCGATCGTATAGGTCATGCAATAGGACCGCTTTCCGGCCAATTCAACTTTGCACGAATCTTCGGTTAAAATGTCCCCGATCGTCACGTGTAAAGTGTGGCGGTGCGCCATCGTGCTGATGCCACAGTTCGTGACGGACATTCAATGTCACATGCAATCAGGCGATCTTCTGACGTCATGCACTGCCTAAATCCGACACATTGTAATGGCTGTACCGCGGTAATGGTACGTTTCCAGACATGGGTCCCTATTCAAAATATTGTCTACTCAGTCCCCTCTACTAGCCCTAGCAATTTCTATTACGAATTTACGAACACGCTGTATTGAGATTGGTTACTAGAAAGTGCGTAGTGAGGGAAGTGTTGCCAACCTATACATTTTAATAACAGATTCAACGAAACATAAACAAATTGATGAAAATTAATTTTTTTGTTTATGAATTTACGTAAGTCTGTATTTTTCGTCAACCAAACAATACAAACAATGTACATTGTTGCGTATCCAACTGCATCTGTAAGATGCAGACCTTTATCTTCTTGCCCCAGTTTCCATTTCTGTTTCTCCATCGCGTCACTTTCCATTCTCATCACTTGCCCAAAACATTGTAATATTTGTTCCGTGTATCAGCAAACAGTAACACATGTTTCCATTAGGGATATTCCTCCAGAGATTGTCATTGTCTCCACAGACCTCCGACTAATACATCTTCTTCCCCTTGCTTCCACATCACTTCTTACTCCAAACGTTCTCTTGATCTACCTATCCCCTTCCTTCCTATAGCTTCCCACTTAAGGGCCTTCTTTGTTATCCTATATCTTCTATGCCCATACCAATTCAAATGCGTTTCTTGTGTATTTCCAATAATGATGATGATGATGATGATAATAATAATAATAATAATAATAATAATAATAATCTTGTATCTTGTAATCCCATGTTTTCCTTAACAGAGATTTAGGCGCGCTCCCCCTACAGGGAAGAATTTGAACCATACTAATTTAGTTACACTTGTTTTCGTATAGATGTCATTTGAGTGGTCCGTGGTCAGCGTTCCGCCTCATACCGACATCTAGGAAACCAAGGTAGGACGGGAAAATTCGGTAAATTTTCCTTAGAGGCCTTTTCGTTCAGGCTTAAGGATTTTTTTAAGAGCCTGAAAATGTTCAGACTCGGGACCCACGGCTTAAAGTCCCTCCCGGAGGACTTGCTCCTTGGATTTTTCCATCCTAAAAAAATCAATCCGACAGTAATAATAATAATAATAATAATAATAATAATAATAATAATAATAATAATAATAGACAGCCTCATGGAGTAGTAGTCATAGCTCCTGACTACAGTTCATGGGATCCGGGTTCGATTCCCGGTCTGGCCACATGATTTTATCCTTAAAATAAATTTTTCCTATGGTCGCGCATGGTTAAGTTTAGGATTAAGGACTCTCCTGGTGCTTCATTGTCAGTCATCACCCATCATATCATTGGGGTAAGGTGTCCAGGTGTCCCACTTTAAAAATTGGGTTACAAATGCGTCACTGCCAGGAGTGGGCACCACAAACGTCACAAAGACAGCCTGGAGGCTTTGATTAACATTAAATATTAACCAGTTTTTAATAATTAAAAGTCAGTTATATAAAAATCTGATGTTCGTAGCAAGATCTAGGCGTAGGTGGGAAGAAAATATTTGGAAGGATTTTAGAGAACTGTGTTCAGTTCGCTTGGATAGGGACTACAAGTCATAAAGTTATCTAGTGGTGCTTTAAGTAGAATTTTTAAACTAAAAATAATTCCCCTCTTACGATGACAACAGTAAAATCAAATTAAAATATTGACTAACTGCCTGGCTTATAAAACCCGTAGGTCCTTACCTTAACTGCACATTCATATTCCTACCTTCGTCTTGGCCTTCCTATATGTCTTTTTCCCTAATACTTTCCCAGTAATATTTTCAAACTTTTCTATTGCAACACGATCTACTCCTAAACTCCGTGATGTAACCGGCTCTCACCAAGGCACAGTGCACGATTTTCGAATTTTGGCTAATAATTTTCTTCTTCGTCTTGTCTCGTTCCGGGGTTCGAGTTTGACTAACAATTTAAAGTTTACAATTTATAAAACAACCATATTGTCTGTCAACATGTTCCCTTAAATTAAGAGGAAATATAGTATTCAGTCCCATAAGCGATGGGAATGGAGCAAGTTTCAAAATTTACAACTGCACGTTGTACAGAGTGGCGCATAATCCCCATACACATGTTGCCTTTTCATTTACATATATCATCACTACTTCAAGGTTTAGGTCTGTTCCGAATTCACAATGATTCCTTCCATCTCTTCCTAGGTCTTCCTACAACCTATTGGTATCTTGGGCAAACTTGTTTCTTCCATTCTCTAAACATGCTGTTCCCAGCCGACGCGGTGTTGTTGAATTCTACCATTTATTGAATATATTTCTAATTAACTTCTTATTTCTTCATTTCTTATGCGGTCCAATTGTGTGCATCCGTTGGTCCTTCTTAGAAAGGTCATTTCTGCACTTTGGTATTTATATTCTATCATATATATATCCACCGCTGTGGTCACGAGGTACCGAGCTGCCTTGTCACGCAGCGGGCCCGGGTTCGATCCCCGGTCGGGGCAGTTTTTCTGGGTGAGGTTTTTATCGGGGTTTTTCCTCACCTGTAAGACAAATGTCAGGAAAACTTTAAGGCCCAAACGGTCCCCGAAATTATATGGTGATCATCATCATCATCGTCCTTCACCGGTGTGGAAAGCAACGGGAAGCTACCACACCTACAATTCCCTGGTAAACCTGCAAGCATAGCATGAAAATGCTATGATTGCAGTGAAAGACCTGCCTTCGGGCAGAATTGCTATCTATGGACATATACGTATTTATATTAACCTATGCATTGCATGTGACGGGGAACACATCGAACATATTTTTTAAAAATAGACTTCATTGAAATCTGTTACCTGTATGGAGACTTATGCACCACCCTGTATATAACGTAAACTAATAAAGTAATCCCACTACAGGCCGGAGGAGACCCTTGGTGTAGTAGCAGGTTAAAGCTCCCACTTTTTCTAGACAATCGCCACTGGATGTCAGCACTGCGTGGCGGCTGCCTTTAGCCCCAGAACAAGCGCCTGGTACTCAGTGAACCTGAGGGACATGCTGCCATCAGACAGTTGGACTAGTTTAAAAATCCTGACCCCTCCGGAACTCGAACAGTTGACCTTCCGGTTTGTAACGTATTGCCCTGACCAACTAGTCTACGACGTGCCATAATGGATATGTTGTGTTGATATTGTGGGGTTTGTTAAGTCCAGGACATTGAGATGGGGCTACTTTGGGAAACTCTTCTTGGAGTGAGTGTCCCACGCATTAGCCGAGCGGTTTAAGGGGAGATTAGAAGGTTTGGTTTTTGTTTTTTTAATTATTTTTTGGTCGATGTGAGTAATTTCTTATACTTACCAATATTGTTGTTACTGGAAGTAAGTCAACGTTCCCACATCTAACCTGGTTGCTATGCAAACAAAAGAAATCGCAATGCTGATATGGACTCAAAAAGCACACGTTCGGTAAGTAAAATAAAACATTTCTTGAATGTTTTGTACACTAACTCGTACCTTTCTCTGGAATTAATGCAGAACATCCCACTCTCCAGACTTCTTCCATAATAAAATTATCAAACAGATTCTAATCACGGTGCTACATATAAAAATGTCTCCACAGCCAACAATCCTTGTTTATAATAAAACAAATGAAAAGCTACATAGCAACGATCACCAAATGTTTCTTTCTCATAGAAGTCATTTACATCCAACCAATATTTTAATTCATTTATTACCATATTTAATAAAAATTTGTCACATCGACCAAAAATTAGTATGCAATACACATGAGGTAAGCACGTAAGAGATCTCGAAAATTGAAAAAACTCGACGCAAGCGCCTCGTTTTTTTCAAACTTTTTCTCGATCAGTGACAAGTGCTTACCTTCACTTGTATCGCAAAATACTATTAAATATTCTGCACAAATTGATATATGTTCATTTTAAGTATTTTTAATACATTTTAAAAGTGAGGCTGCGTCACTAATTTGTCACAACAACGTTTTACTTAAACTGGTTTTTCGACAAACTAATTTTTTTTTTCATATAAAAGACCTGTTTTCTGAGAAACTATAACAGATAAATGTATGAACGTTTTTGAGCATGTTCAGTACTTACACTTGTTGATATGGAACCACTTTGTGCTCTTTCAATTTTTTAAGTGAAAACTTGCAAAAATAAAAAAATAAATTGATGTTAAATACAATTATATTTCCAAAAGTAAGAAGAAAAGTAACACAAAAGTGCTTCAGTAAACTTACTAAACAAGTATCTGAACAGAGTAAAAATGCACATTTACACCTCAAATAGTTTCTGAGAAAATGGGTCTCAAAGTTTTACATTTTAACATTGTCAGGATAGGGCTTTTAATCTTGTCTTGGTGCAGAACTACGGGACTCGAGTCTCCATGGGGAAGTAAACTGTCTCGCAGAATTCGGTCAGTATGTGACCCGTGTCCACCCAGCATTTGCACAGCTACAATAAGTACCAGCACCAGGTTATGAAAACCAGCTGTAACGACTGGGGGCACCCGATATGCTGACCAAATGTCACCTCTACACTGGCTGGATGATCGTCCATTTCTGTGATTAACACATGTGGATGTGAGACCAGCAGCCGGCTGGTAGGCCTATCGCGCCTTGCATCTTAGTTTTAGTTTTGGCATAAGTGGGATGATGATATTTGTATGGATCTTAGGGAACGTTTGAACTGAGGATAGGAACCAGTGTTGTCATTGAACCTAAGGCTCCCACGAGTCTTGTTAAACATTACAAGTAGTAATAATGGAATTTATTGATATTTTTTTTTTTCAAAATAAAGGAAATACATTTGCATTTTTATTGCGCACGGGCCTGCTTGGCCGAACGTGCTTTACTTTTCCACGAATAAATAATAAAAATAAAAAATAAACATAAGAATATATAAACAAATACACATCTACACTCATACATAAACAATGTAAAAACAATGAATATATGTAAAGGTTGCATTAATAATACAATATGTTGAGTGTTGCAAGAAGTGGAGTGTGGCATAGTATGAAGACGGTTGGACTGTCAAATGTTGTATTGACTGTAATTCACAGACAGACGACAAGCCTACCAACAGAACAGCAGAACAAATTAAACAAGATGAGCAGGACATCGCGGATATCGATCTTAAAGATCCGGATCTGCAGAAAGCTGCTTCCAAAATACAAGCCACGTTCAGGAAGAAGATCAAGCCGGCTGCTGCAGCGCCGCCGCAGGGGAAGCCAGAATAGAGTGCGCTTTGCTTGCTTCTATTGTCAACTGACCTTAGTTTTGCTTGTTGTAGCGGCCGCACAGAGTCCGGACAACTGCCTGCCTGGGAGACAGCAGAGTACCTCCTCCAGACAGGGACAGCAACCTCACCTAGCATTTTATTTATTTAACATTGATTTGAGGGAAGTGCATTATATGATTGGAAAACATTAGCTCAGGATAGGGATGTATGGAGAGCTTATATCCGCACGGCCTGAACCTACGGGTTCGATAGTGCCAGTGAGTTATTTTATTTACCTGTTTATTTTTATGGGAAACCAATGGAATAAAAAAAGTTAAGTCTTATGGGTCCACCGCTGTTACTCAGCGGGCCCGGGTTCGATTCCCGGTCGGGATAGGCTCCTAGTGAGGTTTTTTCGGGGTTTTTCCTCACCTGTAAGACAAATGTCAGGAAGCTTAGGTCCCAACGGTCCCCGAACATCATCCTATCTTCATCATCATCCTTCACCGGTGTGGAAAGCAACGGGAAGCTAACACACCTACAATTCCCTAGTAAAGCTGCAAAGCATAGCAATAAAATGCTGTGATTGCAGTGAAAGACCTGCCCTCGGGGCAGAACATTACAGAATAGAAAGAAGTCTTATAGACTGCGATGGACAGGACATGTGACACGTATGTGGAATGAAATAGTGGCATGTAAACTTGTTGTAAGAAAACCAGGGGGAAAACAGCCAGTAGAATGAGTTGGCAGAATAATTTTAAACATGATTTGAGGAAGAATAACGATTGGAAAATATTTGGTCAGGATTTGGATGTGTGGACAGGTTATGTCCATGTGCACATTTCTCCATCCTTTAGCTGTCCCGCGCCGTAGCAGAGTGGTTAAGGCATGATGCCTTGACGAAAAGCTACGGGACTTGCCCTGGTCCGAGTCTCGACGGGGGAGAAAAGTTTTTCTCGTTGATTTTGAGCCAGTATGCGACTGTTGTCCGCCCAGCATCATGAGGAATTTGGGGAGCTACAATAAGTAGCGGCTCCAGGTTAGGAAAACCAGTTATAACGGCTGGATGACCCGAAATGCTGACCATATATCACTCCTACACTATGTGGATGATCGTATATATCTGTGATTGACACATGTGGATGTGAGGCCAGCAGCTGGTTGCTAGGCCAAGGACCTTCTAAGCCATGGAATTAGTCATAAGCTTTATATAAAAAGTAACCTCTATTTCATTCCTTATTCGTGCCACGTGTCCTGTTCATCGCAGTATACGAGACTTAACTGTTCTTATTATATCTGGTTTCCTATAAAGATCATGTAGCTCACTGTTATGTAATCTTCTCCATTCGCGTCTAAGTTCACCTATCTTTGCTCCAAAAATTGTCTTAAAACATTATTGTCAAATTATAATATTATATTTATATTGTGAAAAGAAAAATAAATGTGTGAACTAGGAATCGAACCATGGACCTCTAGTTCTCCAGACTAGTGTGCAGCCCACTACACCATTCCACACCTGGCACAAACACCAACAATTCTTTCCACATATACAAATCTATAATTCTCGTTTCGTCCGCTGTCAGGTAGATGACACTGCCATCGCCAACTGTTGGTGTTTGTGCCAGGCGTGGAATGGTGTAGTGGGCTGCACACTAGTCTGGAGAACTAGAGGTCCACGGTTCGATTCCTGCTTCAGACATTAATTTTTCTTTTCATAATATCATTATAATATTATAATATGATCCAGTATTGGAACTGAGTTAAAATAACTATATTGTCAAATATTGGTAATGTTTCCTCCTGCCTTAAAGTAAGAGGAGGAGGTACTCTGCGAGGTGCTTGTGTGTAGTGGTTGGTAGCTTCCCCGTGGAACCGGAGAGAAAAGACGCTGCGGGCACAACCCTTCATCCCGCTACGTCCGTCACCTCAACAACCCTTTAATTTAGTAGCGACCCCTTTTCAGTTATTTTAATTTAACATTTATTTATAACATCTAGAGAGAGAAAACAGTTTGGTTACCCCTAGAAGTTGTTCCCGCACGTATATATTGTCAGAATTTGTGTAACCCTAGTTTGTGTAAGCATTTGTTAGCGTAGAGATGAAGAAAGTGTGTCAATAGGTGTTTATACTTCATTAATATAACCAATGTAGTAACTATAGTACGTTCATATAAGTCAGTGTAATTTACGTAGAAATCACAATTCTAGAGTAGAATCTACAATTGATTCACAATGTCCATGTAGTAACTATACTTCATTAATATAGCTCAGGTACACTCTTAGTATAGTTAATCAGCACGTAAAATTGAAAACAAAATTTAAAAAAAAAAAAGTAATTTCAGTTGAAATATATGTTGGTCTTGTTCAAGTTTATTGTTTATACAGGGTGATAGCAAAAGTATACAGTCTTAGACAAGGAGTTTGACTGATATCGCGAAAAGGTAATTTTTTCTAAGTTCCATTGATGTCAGAGACTATAACACACTAGTACAATATAAAACACGTGGAAAGCTGTCAACACATGACAAATTGTGCGCGTGTGTATGGCGCTCTAACAACTTATGTTCTGACAGCCAGTCAAATTCAATGTCTAAGGCTATACATACATAGTATGGAAACATTCCTCACATGCATATATTGTACGAACATCTGTCCATAAACGCTTTATTTTCCTTTTACTATGTATTTGTTATAATGTTGGAGAAAACATCAGACGTGAAACTTGTGCAAGTCGGTGTTCAATGTGTTTTAATATTTACGACTATTTAACTGTTGCCCCAAATAATGACCAATCACGTTTCAATGAATTTTGTTTCGCAACCAATCACAGTCGTGTATCACCTCGATAATTATCGAATTTTGTTTACCAAAATAAAGAAAGCTCGTCCCTTTTAATATTCTGAACAGGTCAGAGCATTATTTTGCAGTGACTGACTCTCTAGCAAATACGTTGAATATAGCAAATAATGAACAGATTCCTTCGACCTACACATTTGATAATTGTGTGATCAATAATTGTGATTTTAAATAATGATTTTACTGAGTTGTTTACTAAAAAATAATTAATAGCGTATATTATTGGTTAGAATATACAGTTTGATCAAATCTTAAATTACCAGTCAAGAGGTCAAACGTTGAATTGAGGCCGTAAACAGACCACTAGGTCTATCAGATGAAAAGAAGAAGATATATAGTTTGATGTGTTTCTTTTTTTTTTTCAATTAGGGTGCATTCTTACAATATTGCAATCCTATTTGGCAATAAATAATATGATCAAGTTGCAGTGATGAACAAATGAAACATAACCAAACATTTCTAATTTGTTTTCAAAAATCGCCGTTTACATTAAATACAATATAAGTATTTTAAAATAACTATATTTAAATAATGATTTGTGAGTAAACAGCTTAATTTTATTCGTTAAATAGTCCTAACAAATGGCACTCTTGATAAATATTGGAAATCACTCGTGGCGTTACGTATGATAAGAAAGTTTGTACATTTTTGTTCGCCGACTGGACTCCTGCACTTGTAACTCTGACGTCACAATGAGTTACATATTGTTTATTAACAAATTTCAAAGAATGAAGCTGCTCATGAAAACATTCGCCGACAGTAGATAACGAAAATGACTGTGACCAAACATGTGTTCCTTAACGGTCTACCGGCCGCAAGTTTTGTTTCATCGTAACTTGATGCACAGCAATTAATTAGCAAAATAAGGTCGAGTTCGTTAACTAGCAAACTTAGACCACTAGGCGTAGGAGTTCACCTGAAACGAAAATTTAAAAAATAGCTCAGACAGTCGCAATTTTCAATTTTGTTTTGCAACGAAACTCAGAATATGTTATTAGAATAAATCTAAGAAAGTATTCGGCCCAAAAATCAGTAAAATCCAAATATATATATATATATTACAAATGGGGTTTACCCAAAATCCGATATTGAAAATTGACTGTAACAACAAGTCCATGTTAGGTTCGTCTACCAAACAATTCAATTAACACTTGAATACACAATGAGATACATTGGTTCAATAAAGTAATGGAAACATGACCCAGTGTACGTACTCCCGCGCCGCGCAGTAGGCAAGAAGAGCTATGGGACTTGCGCTGGTTCCAGTCTCCATGGGACCGGTGCCCACCCAGCATCGTCAGGCATTTGGGGAGCTACAATAAGTAGCGACTCCGGTTTGAGAAGATCAGCTATAACGGCTGGGTGACCCGACATGTCACCCCTACACCGGCTAGATGATCGGCTGGTAGGCCAAGGGCCTTCTAGGCCTATCGCGTTTGGACTATATATATGTTTTATTGCAGATTTTCGCGGATATAATTATGAATATGAAAGTTTTCTTGGGTTTTCCGCGTCTTGGATTCAAGTTCGGCCTCTGGCCACTGATTCCGACGTTTCGGCATGATCCCACATCCATTATCAAGGAATGATAAGTTCGAGTCACAGGTTTAGGTCTTATATAATAAAACACATAGAGTTTTCGCTGTGGTCCGTTTCCGAAGACGTACACTCATCCAAGGTTTAGTTCTTATGTAGTTAAATACCTTCAGTTTTCGGAAACGGACCACAGTGAAAACTCTATGTGTTTAATTATATAAGACCTAAACCCGTGACTCGAACTTATCATTCCTTGATAATGGATGTGGGATCATGCCGAAACATCGGAATCAGTGGCCAGATGCCGAACTTGAATCCAAGACGCGGAAAACCCAAGAAAACTTTCATATTCATATATATATAATAAGCTGGAATCATAAATTCAGTTTGTCAAACTTAACAAAACAAATATACGTTCCGTAAACCTGCGAAATATTACCATAAATTGGACTTGGTGAGAAATTGGCTTAGTTAAACACAGGTCCTGCGTGAGATACTTTTTATTTTTCGCGCCTTGTCCAGAATGTACTGCGCGCGCAAGTGGAGTGTGTATGTGAGGAATGTTTGCACAAGTTGCACGCTGGTAGTTTGTTGTGTTTATGTGGAATGAACTATGTGTTCATGTTATAGTGAAGCCCAGTCAAGGTTGTCGTGAACTGCTCTTCTCAACAAAGGTGACCTTCCCCACTTCGAGATCCGATTTTCGACGCGATGTATTTTAAATCTCCAGCTTGAGTCTGGACGAATGGCCTGCAGCTTTGTGTGAAAAATGAAACAATAAAAAAAATAGAATTAAAAATAGAAGGAATAAATTTGTTTTAAGAGAAATAAAAATAAACTAAAATTTAACGAATAACCTATTACAGATGGCTACATTAATGTTTACGGGAATCATTTTTATTTTTACAAATTTAATTTCTGTTATCAAGTACAGACAAATACAGAAAAAATAATTTCAACTTTATCGGAAGAAAGTTTAAAAACTTCATTTTTTATGATGAAATATTAAAATGTTCTTGTTCTTCCTTTGGCTTTACGGTCCTCTAAGAACCTTGGCCTCGTTCATAACAACTGCTCATTCTTCTCTATTACTAGTTTTCTTTTCACCTTCAGTTGTCTTAAGTCTTCTTCAACCTTATCTAACCATCTTAGTTTCTGTCTTCCAAACGTTCTTCTTCCTTCCGATTTCCCTTCTAAAATCTTTCTTGCTACATCTGCAACACATTCCAGTCTCTTTCTTCTAATATCTCCTAAAAGTAAAGTAGTCCCACTATAGGCCCTTGGGGTAGTAGGAGGTTAAGGCTCCCACTGTTTCTGGACAATCGGCACTTGATATCAGCCGGGTTGTCCGCCCTGCGTGACGGTCGCCTTTACCCCCCAGAACAAGCGTCTGGTACTCATTTCAGTTAGAGGCTGAGTCGACCCCAGGGCCATAGTGCCGCCAGAAGGTTTGGGTCAGTTTAAAAATCCTGACCCCCACCGGGACTTGGCCTCGACCTTCCGGCTTGTGCCTTAACCACTACGCTACGGCGTGCCCCTCTAATATATGCTACCAGATCTAAATCCCTATATAGGGCCTAATTCTTTCGATTCCTGGTTCGTTCTAATTCTCCATACATTGTATTAAATGTTACAATTATGAATTAGCCTTGTACAAAGCAGGCTTCCACGGCCGGTACTCATGGCATTAGACATTTCCGGGCTATAAGGCCGTGCTCGATAATTGGTGTTTCTCCCTCGACAACGGAAGTAATTCTAGGTGACGTTTTCCCTAGTCGAAAGCTCGGCCGAACTTCCGACCAGGGAACACCATCCGTCTGGAACAAAAACCACTTATGAACTAGAGCCTTAGTCTTGTTTTCATTTCCCACTTTTCAGTAAATAGTTGATAGCAGTAACAAAGTTGTACTTTTAAAATGGAGCAAGGAAAGAATATGCACATTTTTAAAGATAATTTCTGAGGTAACTGTTCAAATGTTCTTGAGTCTTCAACACGAAGCAGTTCGAAAGGTCTACGTAGTTCATAACGATAATTAAATGCAACTGCGTCACTCAGGAGAGAGCAAGTACAACAACCTTGATTGAGTGCAGTTCACTAGCAAGTGTTCACTACTGACCGATTCCAGTGAACGTCAGTGACGTCATTGACTTTGATCGCACGCTGAGTGTGAAAACAGTATTTGTGCATTAAAAATTAATTTTATTCGTTGTAACTTAGACAGAAATGTGAAAATTCATAAAACTCGAGACATGTGCTTATGTTTATAAATTGTGTTGTTTCTGGGTTTGTTGACTTTTTCACTTCGCATGACGATAATTCTAACTGTTAATATTTAGAATTTGTCCATAAATACAATACAGGGTGTGTCAATATTCAACGGAAAACTTGAGAAATGGACTCCTCATATAAAGGATGAGCAAAATGACTGCAACTATTTATTATAAAAAATAATAATTGATCGTTGAAACTTTCTGACAAGTTCAAGAATAACTTACCTTCTCAGAAAAATATTTATAGTTATGTTTGTGTACCATAGGTGGCGCTGATGTTGAATTCTGTGATATTTGACGCTAATAGCAGGCAAGCCAACGTCCATACCGGACAAAGTCTGTCGGGTCCGCTAATATAGGCCTATATACATAGTCCACCGCTGTGGTCTCGAGGTAGCATGCTGGCTTGTCACGCAGCGGGCCCGGGTTCGATCCCCGTTCGAGGCAGTTTTTCTGGGTGAGGTTTTTATCGGGGTTTTTCCTCACCTGTAAGACAAATGCCAGGAAAACTTTAAGGCCCAAACGGTCCCCGAAATCATATGGCCATCATCATCATCATCATCCTTCACCGGTGTGGAAAGCAACTGGAAGCTACCACACCTACAATTCCCTAGTAAACCTGCAAGCATAGCGTGAAAATGCTATGATTGCAGTGAAGGACCTGCCCTCGGGTAGAATTACTATGGATGGATATATACATACACACATGTTCATTAACTACGTACTCTGAAAAAAAAAAGTTGCAATATTTACAGCGGATTTAGTCTGGCACATTGGGGCCTATCAAGAAACTGTGGCACAGAGACTCAAGTACATCAGGCGGCCTTCGCAAGTTCCGAAACAAGTTTTCTCTCAATCGTTAAATAGTTACCGTAATAATGCCGAAGAATTAAAACAACTGAAGTAAATTTTGTTCTTCCTCGTGTCCCAACCTCAGAATTTTTTTTTAAATTCCGCCAACACCATAAAAATAAAAAAAATCGTAACACAACCTGTTGGTATGTATCCAGTCATTTATGTTCCTTCATATGTGAAATGCCCTATGCAGTAGCCGAGCGGTCAAAAGCATCATGCCTTGGCGCAGAACTACGAGTCGCGATGGGGAACAAATTTTATCGTGGAATTTTCTGCTAATGCGGTACCAGCATCGTGTAGCTGGCTGTTTGACGTGTTTAATACATGTAGATGTCATATGTATATAAGGAGTCCATTCCTCGAGTTTTGACACACCCTGTGAAGTAAATTGAAACATGTTTATCGGTGTTATGTTAACGTGGTCTGCTTTTCTTCCCGCCTTCAATGTTCACTTTTAACTATTACTTTGTCTTGGTTCTCCCACTTTTTGTTTCCATTTTCTTATGTCGATTCTTTTCGCGACACAAAATAACAAATGACACGGATAGATTATGAGAAGGAGGACTATAGAAAGTGTGTAGCTCTACTCTCCCACCGACTTCATCCTCAGTAATTTCCTGTACAAGGCGAGTTGAGTCTCGAAAGGAATGCGTTAAAAAAAAAGGCGTTTTCTATGCTGCCTGACATCGAAGCTGGTCCACCCAGCTCATAATAAGTTCTGTAAAATTAAATAAAACCTCCCTTATGAGAAGCCGTTAACAAGTTTATATTAAAAAGTAGGTAAAATCCGATCAGCATCTTTGGTCGCGGGTTTAAACCAGGCTGGGGTCGATTAAATTATTTTTAACGGGAAAATATAAGGGACAGTCTTCCGGGAGGGACTTTAAGCCGTAGGTCCCGAGTCTGTAGATTTTCGGGCTCGTAAAAGAACCTCAAGCCTAAATTAGAGCCTCTGGACAAAATTTAATCGGCTTTTCCAATCCAAAAAATATATGTTAACATGTTACTCGCTGACATCTGTAGGAAAATTACCGTAATTAAATTAGCTTCGTTAACTACCTCCCGCAACTGAGCTACTTTGTACGGGTACAGTGGATAAAATACTGTATATAACTCGTGTAAAAATCCTTTATGACGTCACCGAAATTGTAATTACTTTCCCGCTAGTGTTTGTTGTGACGTCAGGAGCGGGAAGTTCTCCAGAGGATCAAGTCCATTAAAATGTGTTTATTTCAGGTTTTAAAATTAATTTTAACAACACATTATTAATTTTATTTAATTTGCATTGCCTTGTTCTGCCTCTCCTCCCTTCGCCGCCCGTCCACAGCCTTCACTTTGTGCCGCAGCAGTGCGTTCTTGTACTGTGACGTCATCTGTTTGTTTCAGAACAATCTTGTTCTTTGTGCTTCTAACATGATCACTTCTCTGTGTTTCCACTTTACCCTCTCTATCACCTTGATGTCACCTTTTTAATGTGTTCTCTTTTCGTTCCAACCAATGAATTGATTCGTCTGAATAAAATCATGTTATCCATTTAAAAAGTATCGCAGGAGACTCGATCGTGAGACCTTTCAAGAAAATGATTTACAGTTGCTCTACATTTATTAACAATAGGCACTTTTTTACACTTGAGCAAATAAGAGATAAAATGGATGAATCTACTTTTTTTTAGCAACGAACCCCGGCTTATTGGAGATAAATCAAGGGCAAATGTATTTTTGTTTTTGTTGAAAATCAAGAAAAAATCCGATTGGGATTTCAAGCGATCTCATCGTCGTATCTGTTCTGTGTTATTGTTTTGTTTTATCTCGCATACATCAAGAATGGAACAAATCCTTAAAGATGTTTTTAAATTTTCATCAATAATTTAAATAATAAAAATGTAAGTAATGAATTTAATTTCCAAAATATTTTTTTATGGTCCGTTATCGTTTGGCTGAAGCTGAAACAGAAAATAACATATATAAACAGTTATTCAGTAGAGGTTAAAAAGCTGTTTGTTTTCCATCATCTTTCCGAATATTTCCGAAATATAGCCGATTGCTACCGAATATAAAACATTTTTCACTTTTATGGTTTCAAAGTTATCTGGGTTTAGAATATGAATTCGTTGTTGATTAGTGAACAAAATTTCATATTCGATAACAATCGGCTATACATCGGGAATATTCGAATTATGGCGGCAAGTGAACAGCTGTCCTACCGTGACATTGTTTTCTTTATGAAATTTGAAATATACTTAACACTCCATTAATTTATATTTATTTTTAAAGGCGTGGTTCATTAAATTTAGGTAGCAAACAACAAGGACATTGTTCAATTTTTTCTTTATCAATTTCTGTACGTAAAAATACAATCATAACCTCAAAACTTTATGTAATATGTACATTTCATAAAAGTTTAACATGATTTGTAATGTTATAAGTTGCGTTCATGAATGTTATGTTATGTGCGTGATTTAAAAAATTAAAAATAATTTTAGGAATATATTTTAGTTTCTTTACAATGAAATTTGAAAGAAAAAAAAAGTATGGAAAATAATTTTCCGTGCGTTTCGCTTCTGCCAAATGCGAAGGGCACAGCTATGATATTGTGTGTGTCTGATTGTTGAAGTTGGTGTTTTCTTGTGGGTCCCAGGTTGACGATGAGCTAGCGGACATAGACTTGACGGATCCTGAACTGAATAAAGCAGCTACAAAAATCCAGGCTTCATTCCGGGGCCATAAAGTTCGTAAAGTTGGTAACGCCAAAGATGGCGAAGAAGGAGACGAAGCTGCTGGGCAATGAGCTATCGCCACGTCACGCGACGCATGAACCTACTCGAGTCTTGAAGCACCGAGACTGTAAAAAAAAAAGATTGTCATAAAAAGTTGTTATTTTCTCTTTATAATAATATTATTAATAATTAGGGGAAAAGTACAGTCAGTGACAGATATGATTGGATCACCAAGTGTCAAGCATAATATGTCAGTCAGTATATATTATATTATAGTTCGCAAATAATTGATTGTTAACAATGTACTTGTTATGTGTTAGTTCTTAACTGCAACTTTTGCCAGTGGCACTTTTTTAATTAATTTAATTTTTAAAAAATATTTACTTTTCTCACGTAATATATTGTACACGTAGAGTACATTCCCTACCCTACTACTAGAGTCTTATTTCTATGAGAATAATGCAAAAACGGGATAAATGTAATATGTCATAATTGGAACTGTCACTCAATAGGTCTTTATATGTTTTATTAACAAAACAACATCTGTAAAATATATCTATGATTCAGTTGTTCGTTACTGTTGCTAGGATACGAAATATGAAATGTACTGTGTTATTCTCAAGGCCGATAATTTATGTTGCTGCCATTACCGAAACAATGTTTATCAAACAGTATTGTTGAATAGAGAAAACCCACAATTTAAACATTAAATTCCAAATGCTTGCTTCAAACTAGCATTCCATTCGGTGACAAAGAAGTACCATAAAACGGGGTTACTTTGACTCGAGGGGCAACTTTGACAGAATTGGGGCTTCTTTGATATTTGAAATTTCTTGCGTGTTTTGGTCTATTTTGACAACAATTCAATGGTGTAGACATTTCCTTGAAGGCGCACGAATAATTAAGTTGTTTTAAAAGCGGATGTTAATTGTTGGAGACACATCTGTGTCAATTTCAACAACAATGAATTGCCAGCAAGGATAAAATTGTGATTTTCGGTTTTACAGGAGTAAGGACTGGATTTGTTGTGTAAGATGCAAGCTCTGGGTCTGTGGTGCGTGTAACAGAGGATCCAACAATTCTCAATATGAATGTGAACTATGTGAAGATGAGATGTGAAAATCTGTGTTTTTTTTCTACTGTTGTTTCACAAATGAATGTTTTCTAATTAATTCCTAACTACAATAATTATATAATTTTTGTGTTCTGTTGCGCGTCAGAATTGATAAAGAAGTTTAAGTTTATTTTGTCAAATTACAGTTATAAAAACATTTGTAGTGAGGTTGTTTACAATAAAAATATTTATAAAAAGATAAATTGGTGTCAAAGTAGTACCTACAGTGAGTCTACTTTGAATTATAGTGAAAACAAATGTGATGTCAAAGTAGCCCCAGCACATGGGCAAAACAGACCTAAACAAAACTCATTGTTGTCCTACTAAGTTTTTATTTGAGGAGAACAGCACCAAATGGGATTTGTAGTCTAAGGTTCAATTGGTACAATAAATCATACATTCAATTTTTTCGGCATAAATCATACGAGTTAGACCTTAAAACCTTCGAAAATATGTTAAAGTTGCCCCGTTTTACGGTAAACCCTAAGATATTGTATGTACCTGGGGAATTACTCGACTGTAGCTCTCGAGAAAAAGAAAGAAAAATGTTCGTGTACTCGAGCCTTTGGTGTGGATTCTCTTCGGACAACCGAATGGGGGACTATTTTACCTCTGCAAAATTTTACACCAGTGGAACCCACGTCCGCGTTTGTCGACGGTGTATTTTTTTAGGTGAAAGATCGTCACTCTTTGGTTTCGCTTATCGCCTTCGGCATGAGTCAGCATTTAAAAACCTTTAACCTATTAAAATTAATTTACATGAAAATTAATGCTTCCAGATTAGCCTTCTGTTGGCTTTTCTTAATGTAATTAGGGAGAAATATTTGCACCTGAGCTGAGATTCAAACCCAAATAAATGCATGCCCAACGCCGTAGCCGAGCAGTATAAGGCATCATGTCTTGGTGCAGAGCTACGAGACTTACTCTGGTTCGAGTCTCCAGTGGGAAGAAATTGTCTCGTGGAATTTTCGGCCAGTATGGGACAATAAGTAGCAGCTGTAACCACAGGCCCTATGCCTGCTCCGAACCAAGCACAAATTCCTCTCTCTTTCATTGTGGAATTACTTAAACTGCGTGCAGTTAGCGGAATGCCGATGCCGTCACCGCGACTTCGTGCAGTTGAATCACGTGAAGACAGTTTCACTATTTCTGGTATTAAACACAGAGCAATTTGTGCTTAGTCCGGGAGATGTGCCCAAGTAGCCCAATGCTAGAGCAGCAGGTGTGTCAAGCTGGAGATCTTCGGTTCAAATCCGGTCTCAGGTGCAGTTACTTTATTGGAATGTGTCCATATCTACGATAATATTGTAGTGACAGAAATAAAGGGTTAGAATTCTCCATGTTGTAAAGTGAATGCAGCACTGGGCGCCATTGTTTACTTGGAAGAGGAAGGTAACGTGTGTCTTTATTAGTGCGGTAACTGTCATCCAAGTAAAGCAAAAACGGGATGCATTTATTACCAGGTTTCACAACATCTTCTTGCGCCCAATTAATCTACTGTCATTCCAATCTCCATCGTCCAATCATTGTTCCCCTCACGCTGCTCAAAACACCATCAATCCACGTTATTTTTGGTCGTCCTCTTCTTCTTCTTCTTCTACTACTACTACTACTATCAATAATGAAAAATGGATATAAGTGCAAAATAAATTTCATAATTGAAACGATCACACACAAGACAAGAACTAAACTTGAGAGTAGGTATTTCAGAGCTACACAGTAGTGAATATATTTAAGTAGTAACAGAATTATTTGTAATTATGATCTTGTAGAAGATTTCCGGGCTGTTGGCCGTGGTCTTGAGGCTTGTAGTGCCCCGATGTTTCGCCAGAGACTGCGTCCGGCATCCTCAAGGATTGTCTTGAGACTGGCAATTTTGTCGACTACCTGCCCTATTTATACATTTATCCGCGACGTGTTCTCTGTGCGGACAAGCCTCAAGACCACGGCCAACAGCCCGGAAATCTTCTACAAGATCATCATAATAACTCCGGCCGTGAAAGCCTAAGTCAAGAATTATTTGTATTTAAAAAGTGGGTAAAAAGAGGAGTTGAACACAGTACTTTTCTAAGATTTAACATATTTAATTAAATTATGTCATGATTTGATAATTAGAGGGTAACAACCTTTCTGTTCAATACGTTTTAATGTCCACGAGGTGCCACTGCCGAAACTTGAAGTTACCTTAAAAAAGATGTAATTTATTGTGAAAGTTTTAAATTAGGAAACATTGATTTTTTTATAAACAAGGGAAATGAAATTTCTTCCGTAGATAATAATAGGGCGGAACTTATCCAGTACAACGAGCGACGCAGCGCGGCTTCAACAACGGTTCAAACGTCGGGTTTGGACTCCGTCCGTTACCAGCCGCTACACCAGCCTCCTCTGACATCACCTCACCAACATCATCACTCTTATTATTATTATTATTATTATTATTATTATTATTATTATTATTATTATTATTATTATTATTATTATTATTATTATTATATGAATGCTCTCATGGTCTTCTGGTCAGAGCTTATGACTACAGTTAATTAGATCCTGGGTTCAATTCCCGTTCGCATATCAGCAATTCCTGTTTAAAGGAACTCACTTCGGTGTTATTCCGGAACTTATTCCCGTGATTTGTAATTTTACATAAGTTTAGGTTTTAGGACTCTCCGCGTCCTTCATTAACATTTATCATCGAGGAAACTTAACTCTGCCTTCCCCGCGTCTAAATCTCGAAAGTAGTTTCATTACCGCGGATGCGAGGGCTGTATGTCATAAATGTCGTAAACCATTATTAAAACGATTATTATTGGGGGCACGCCGTAGCGTAGTGGTTAAGGTACTGCGCTACAAGCCGGAAGGTCGAGGGTTCAAGTCCCGGTGGGGTCAGGATTTTTAAACTGACCCAAACCTTCCAGCGGCACTATGGCCCTGGGGTCGACTCAGCCTCTAACGGAAATGAGTACCAGGCGCCTGTTCTGGGGGTAAAGGCGGCCGTCACGCAGGGCTGACAACCCGGCTGACATCAAGTGCCGATTGTCTAGAAAAAGTGGGAGCCTTAACCTCCTACTACCCCAAGGGCCTCCTGAGGCCTGTAGCGGGACTGCTTTATTATTATTATTATTATTATTATTATTATTATTATTATTATTATTATTATTATTATTATTATTGTCATTATTAATTTTTATTATTATTGTTGTAATTACTAAGGTAGTCTCGCGCCGTAGCCGAGCGGTTTATGGCATGATGCCTTGGCGCAGAGCTACAGGACTAGCACTGGTTCGACTCTCCATAGGGTAAGAAATTTTCTCGTGGAATTTCGGCCGTTATGCGGCCAGTGCCCACACAGCACCGTGAGGAATTTGGGCAACTACAATAAGTAGTGGCTCCACGTTGAGAAAAGCAGCTATAACGGCTGCGGTACCTGACATCCTAACCATGTTCCACCAGTACACTGGCTGCATGATCGTCCATCTGTGTGAATAACACCTGTGGATGTGAGGCCAGCAGCCGATTGGTAGCCCAAGAGGCTTCTACGGCTGTCACATTGAGTTTTGTTAGTTGTTTTATTAACTGACTAACCCACTGGCACTATCGAACTCGTAGGTTCATGGCCGCGCGGACATCAGTTCTCCAAACTTTCCTATCTTCAGCTAATCTTTTCCAAACATCCCCTGCATAATCTACTTCACTTAAATCATGGTTAATGTTATTCTCCCACCTCATTCTTGGTCTACCAACTGGACGTTTTTCTTTCTGGTTTTCCTACAAGAACCTTTGATGCCCCTCTTTCATTTAGTTTTTTTATTATTATTATTATTATTATTATTATTATTATTGTTGTTGTTGTTGTTTTTGTTGTGTTGTCACAGGAGTGCCACCTTCTTCATTACAAACAAGATGTGTGAATTGGTTACATTAAGTTGGTATCTTGCTTCTGTTAGATGTAACCATCATGTGTTCCCACCGCCTGCCGCCCGCCCGCCCACCTCTCAAAATCACTTACATATGTTTCTATGTTTGTGATTTTTGACAATGAAACAAGGCACTGCTTCTCAAATTGTGTCCTCACCCCCATTCACAGGGTCAGCTGTGGAAAGTAACTCATAACAAAAGAATTATATCTGAGGTTCAAGTCACCTCACAATGTTTAGCTGTAAAAATATACAAGTATTTTGATGTAACTTGAGCTTGAATTAAGAAACTAGCTGACATCCGGCGTGTGTTGTTACACATAAATATAAAGGGTAAATTTAATTATTTGCTGGAACAATAAAAAAATGGCACTTTCTAGAGTCAATTTTAAATTTTGGATTTCAGATAAACCCCCATTTCTAACTGTCGAATTTTGCTCATTTTTGGTTTCCTCCGTCGGTTTATTTCAATAGAATATACTGATAAGAATTAAATGAATTGTGATTTCTTCTTACCTCACACTTCTATGTCTTTTTAAACACAGCACTGCAGTATCAGCGACCATCCTCACCATCCTCAGCTGTTTTCATGACTGTCAATTTTTTCTTTTGCTGGTAATTATCTAAACTGCCATCTGGTGTACTTTTGAAGGAATTATTTCCTAAACTGCCATCTGGTGTTCGTTTGAAGGAATCATTTTCTAAACTGCCTTCAAAACAACACCAGATGGCAGTTTAGAAAATAACTCCTTCAAAAGAACATCAGATGGCAGTTTGGATAATTACCGGCAAAACAAAAAATTGACAGTCATGAAAACAGCTGAGGATGGTGACGATGGTCGCTGATACTGCAGTGCTGTGTTTAAAAAACATATAAGTATGAGGTAAGAAGAAATCACGATTCATTTAATTCTTATGAATTAAACCTCATAATGTTAAAAATTCCCAAATTTATTATATAAAAGAATATACTGAGCTTCGTTGTGTAACATTAAAAATTGCATCTGCTAGAGAGATTTTTAAATGTTCTTTCAGATGAACTCCTATATTCATCCTAATTGTTTTTGAACTTAATATATATGTTGGCTAAATACCCTTGTTCTTCTTCCAATGGCACTACGGTCCATAGTGGGCCCAGGCCTTCTCAATGCTCTCTGTTGCCAGTTCCTACAGTTAGGGATTTGATGACAATCTTCTTTCACTCATCTTTTCCTAGATTTGCCTACTGGCCGCTTCCCAAACATTTCCTCCATCATCACTTTCTTAGGTATGCATTCATTCTTCGAACATGTCCAGCCCATTGCATTTTTTTTTTTAATTTCACAAGACTTGATAAATCAGGTTCCTTAAAAAGGTCATATATTTTCTTATTATACCTCATTCTCCATCTTCCATTCTCTTTTACTGGTTCATGTGTCCTTCTCAAAATCTTTCTTTCTAAAGTATTAATTAAATTTTCAGAGCTCTTTGTTATAGGGCAGGTTTCACTTCCATGTACCAATATTGGATCTATGCAGGTTTTATATTGTCTTATTTTAACTTTCCTAAAGATAATAATCAATTGAGTTGGTGTTTACTTGATGAAAATCCATATTTATTAATTAAATAAAAATAAAACGTAGTTTTATTTGATTTTCATATTTATTAAGATATAATTCAGTGACAGCTGTTTCGGTACACTGTACCTTCTTCAGACATGTTAACAAATTATGAATTGTGTTCCAACTGATCTAAGCAACAATACAACAATATTTATTTAAATTGGGGATTCATTCAAAACTGTTAAATTCTCAACTTGATTTGAATGAGTCACCTTTGTTAAATTTAAAAATTTAAATAAATATTGTTGTATTGTTGCTTAGATCAGTTGGAACACAATTCATAATTTGTTAACATGTCTGAAGAAGGTACAGTGTACCGAAACAGCTGTCACTGAATTATATAATAAATATGAAAATCAAATAAAACTATGTTTTATTTTTATTTAATTCCTAAAGATAATTTTAGGATTGGAAGTTGTCCATAATATGCCTCATTTGCTTTATATATTCTATTTTACATTTCTTGTAATTCATCATTGTTATTAGGTAATCATTTTGTCTAAATATGAAAAACTGTTTACTACATGAAACGTGTTTGTGCCTGTTATTAACTGTTGATCTCTATTAACATTTGTCCGTGATTGTGTCATAAGTTTTGTTTTTGACTCACTTACTTCAGACCGACTTCTCTTGCTGCTTGTTCTAATGGTTACACACTATACCTCAAGGTAGGTGTCTGATGGCCAAAGTTCATTTACCTCATGCTTCATGTTTTCTAAGACAGGAACTGCAGTTTTCAAGAGGCTTTCCTCTCATCCTCAGCCAAAACCATCATTATTGAATTTTCGTTGGAATGTTCATCTATAATGTTGCCATCTGGTGCTGATTTTATCAAGTCCTGTTTCTCAGAAATATCAAAATCCATGGATATAAATTTGTCATTGTCGATATATATATTTTTTTTCAATTCCAAATTTATTTTCCAAATGTTTTAAAAGTTTGGCTTCTTTTTCAATTTCATGAATCTCCAGCAAACTGTGCTGCAATAGCTGATTTTTCAATTTCACCATTTTTAATATTTCGAAAGTATTCTTTTGTGCAAGTGTCCAAATTCCTTTTTGTTTTTCCTATGTATACTTTATTGCAGCCTCTACAACTTCTTCTTCTACTTCATGAAATTAGGTCTTTTGACCAGTGGGATTTAATGAAGCTTCCCATCTAGTAAATGGGCGTCTAACAGTCTTTACACTAATTTGATAAATTCCAAATTTTTTACTAACTGGGTGTTGAATTACTTATTGGTTATTAATAGATTACCAAGGCTAAATTTATTTATCGATGCCAATGTAATATTAAAATTCTTTAATTTTTTTTTTAATTTGATGTGTATTTCAGGTTGATAAGTAATTTTCTTGAAGAAACTCATAATGTTATTTCCCATTATCAATATTTAAAACTTATTTCACAGTGACAATACATGTTGTATGTTTCTAAAGCTAACAACATAAAAACAAAATGAGGTAAATATACAATTGTTTGATTGTGGGTTAATTTTTCTCTCTCTTCACAGTTGTACCCCCTTAATAACTTAATGAATAATTAAAATAAATAAATAAATAAATTTGTTACAACAGCTGCAGGACTCACAATATGGCTACTACAATCTTCCAATGCTGTCTGTCTCTTTATCAAACAAATTGAATTGTTTATTAACACTCATCCTGGTCTCTGCTCTGGAACATGTTTCAGACAACATTTCCACCATTTTCAACCAGTTTTCTTGCTCTGAAAATGAGGCAAATGTTGTTTGAAACATGTTTCATAAGAGGGAGGTGAGGTGTAAAAAAAGTATTCAATTTGTTTCATAAAATACCTAACAGTGTTATGTTTAGTTTATTGACAACTCTAGTAAATGATATGGTGGTCATTTTGAGCACCTGCTTGAGAAGCATTGCTGTGAAGGGAATTAATATAATCGCTATGGTGCAAGAAGTGCTACACACGTGTACATACTTATATTCAACGCTTGTTAACATATATATAAATATATACATAAGCATATGTTATAATAATTTATATAAGCAGTGTTATATATATTAAGGATTGACCTGTTAGTACTTTTAACTGAGAGAACTTGTCTCATTCTTACTTTGTTTAATCACATTTTACTTAACTGCCGGACTTTAAACCCAAGTTCTGCTATGTTTCATCATTTTCAATAATATGGGTTAAAGAAAAAATGATATAGCATAGCCAGGGATACACCTTTTTATGTTTAAACCCTGTCTGGTATAAGAACAGTGGTACAAAATATACAACAGCTCAAAGTTGGAAGCCTAGGGCTGCACATCAACTCAAGACACGGAATGAGAAGTCTTCTGAACACTTCTTCAAGGGCAAACATAATTTAGAGAATATTTTTATAAGAGCCACAATCTTTTGAATATCTTCTTCTCACTATTGAACGTCTGGTCTGTTCTGATTTTACTAATAATCTACAATAGAAACTAACATTATGAGGTTCTTAATAAATCCAGATTCATCTTACTCATAACTTGTTTGTTCTATTTCAGCATGTTTCAATAAGAATTAAATGAATCCTGATTTCTTCTTACCTCATACTTCTATGTTTTTTTAAACACAGAACTGCAGCATCAGCAACCATTGTCACCATCCTCAGCTGTTTTCATGACTGTCAATTTTTTCTTTTGCTGGTAATTATCCAAACTGCCATCTGGTGTTCTTTTGTAGGAATTATTTTCTAAACTGCCATCTTGTGTTCTTTTTAAGGAATCATTTTCTAAACTGTCAAAAATACAACAGACGGCAGTTTTGAAAATGATTCCTTCAAAAGAACACCAGATGGCAGTTTGGATAATTACCGGCAAAAGAAAAATTGAGTCGTGAAAACAGCTGAGGTGGTGACGATGGTCGCTGATACTGCAGTGCTGTGTTTAAAAAAACATAGAAGTATGAGGTAAGAAGAAATCACGATTCATTTAATTCTTATGAATTAAACCTCATAATGTTAAAAATTCCCAAATTTATTATATAAATGTTTCGATATACTCTCTATACTTGTCCAGACTGTTGGTAAGCATGGCATATCAACACGTGTTCAAATAGAACACAACAAGTTATGAGATAAGATGACTCCAGATCTGCCTTACTTACTACAAGTTTTGTGTTTACTGTCTCAATCTTCTATGTGCACCATCTTGTCTTCAGTTCTCTACGTAGACAACCAGGGAGCATTGTTTTCATACGTTGATATTCTCATGTCTCTAATTTCAGTTATTTTACTTGTAAGATGTCTTCCTTCCCAGTAAATACCTAAAAAAACTTCATTTCTGCTCTTTATAATTTATTCTGATTTTGTTTATTTTTCTAAATTCTCAGATGTAAATGTAAAACTGTTCTAATTTTGTGCCCCTTTCCAAAAATCAAGTTTTGGGCAAAAGCGTCCAACTATCTCTGTCATTCCACATCTCCCCTTTCATCCATTCAACTCCTGTTTCCTTGGCGTTCTTCTTCTATCAGTATCTCTAGGTCTCTCTCTTCCTGTTCTCAATTGCAGTGCTTGTCTTGGTTTCCCTCTAGTAATTCATTGTTTTAACGTGTTGATACCATCTTGTATTTTATCCAATTTGAAAAGATGGCTGACTGGGTTCCATGTGCACAATCTGCTTTTAAATGTCAGAAACAATGTTATGAAATCTTAATTTCTTTCGCAGACTCCTGACGTCGGAAATACTTTTATATGACTTATTTAAATGTCTACACTCTACAAACAAAAAAAAGTAATTTGCTTAACATCTGGCTGCTGACCTCACATCCAACACATACATCTTCAGGTCTGTTACAGCTGGTTTTCATAACCTGGAGCTGCTACTCATTGCAGCTACACAGAATTGTGTCATTAAATAAAACAGTACAGTGTATTAATTTTGTTTTGTTGTTGATGTCCGATGGTGGTGAGGGTATTGCATTATTCCCTGTCGCTTCCCAGCACAGAATTTGAATTTCCTTCTTGAGTTCTTTGTTTTACATGTGAAGAGATGTTCATTGTCCTGTTTCATTGCATATTGTGCATTTAACAATTTTAAAATCATTAGGAAGTTATGTTATGAGGTTTAATTTAATATTTGAGTTTGTATTTTTTAACATTCTTACCTCATATGTTTATTCTGTTGGACAATCATTTCAAAGCTATTGCTCCATCTTCAGCTTGTTCACAAACTGTTTTTTTCTTTTCTTCAAGTTAAAAGGGAGAAGTGGAAAAATCTGCAGTAGCAGTTCATGTTTGGACAGAGAAACACAAAATAGATATAAATACAAAATTATTAAAACAGTTAGAAAATACTAATCAACTCGCAATATGGGAAAAAATCTATATACAGAAGAACAAGGAGAAAATTATAAACTTTGAAATTCTTGGAGAAAGGAGCCTCATTACCAAGTTCCTTGGAACACAGATCCAGGGCCGACAACTTGAAGAAAAGAAAAAACCAGTTTGTGAACAAGCTGAAGATGGAGCAATAGCTTTGAAACGATCGTCCAATAAAATAAACATATGAGCTAAGAATGTTAAAAAATACAAACTCAAATATTGTTAACAATTTCAATTTTCTGGAGCTGAGCAGCTTCATCACATGTTTGGATTGGAGCTGGATATTTGCATATCCCTTTCATTCTAGTTCTCTACTTTTTTTTTTTTAATTTGATGCAATTTTTTGTGGTTTGCAAATGATAGTAGCTCTCTCTTTGCCCAGCACATCTCCCAATGGACAGGGATCCTTTGCACTACAATTTGGAGTAGTCTTAGTGTAGAAATGTAATCATTGCTCTGATATTGTGTGTAGTGACATAGATTGTTATATTCAGATTGCAAATGGTATCAATTGTGGCTTTGGAATCTAATTTGAAATGGTTGGAGCAAAAGTCTGCATACTTTTGAGTAGTATCGTTTTTAAACTTTAAAAATAATCTATAAATCAGATTAATTTTTGAATGCATCTAGATGTAGATTGATATGTTATTTAACCACAAGAAAGATATCACATCTATTTCTTTATTTTTAAATATCCTTTTTGATCTCAGAAAAATATTCTGTAGATTAGCCTCAAAATGAGGGTTAACAGACTTCATTTAATCAATTGAGTTGGTGTTTACTTGATGAAAATTCACATTTATTAATTAAATAAAACATAGTTTTTATTTGATTTTCATATTTATTATATAATTCAGTGACAACTGTTTCGGTACACTGTACCTTCTTCAGACATGTTAACAAATTATGAATTTCTAAATTAATAAATTTAAAAGTAGTAAAAAACTGTTAAATTCTCAACTTAATTTGAATGAATCCCCTTTGTTAAATTTAAAAATTTAAATAAATATTGTTGTATTGTTGCTTAGATCAGTTGGAACACAATTCAATAAGTTGTTAACATGTCTGAAGAAGGTACAGTGTACCGAAACAGCTGTCACTGAATTATATAATAAATATGAAAATCAAATAAAACTATGTTTTATTTTTATTTATTTAATTAATAGACTTCATTTATCTGTTCTGAAGATGATATTTTTATTGCACTTACATTATTTCCATATGTACCCAAAAGGACATATTGTGAAAATAATTGACCTTCATTCTGTTTATTGTTGGTTGTCTTCTCTCTTAACCATTCATTTGGTGGTACCAGGATCTAATGTGCTCTGGAGAGTCATGAAGTTTGTTGACAGATATCGTATGTTGCTCTGTGCATTGCAAAGGATATCTGCTTTTCTCTTTAAATAATACATTTTAAAATGAATTTTGTGATTAAACGAAGTAAGATTGCTTCCCCCATTCTCTAATGGTCTGTCTTATTAGCTACATAGAGCATTACTTAGATTATTATCAGCAGTTTCTATAATCTTAATGATAATCACTCATTATAAATAGCACATCACTAATTCAATGTATGTACTTATTCACACTAAAATGAACATGCAAAGGCTCCAGTCACACTGTTTATCATTTCAACAATTTATGTTATTAAACATTTTGATGTTAGAGAAAATAAACTTAAAAACATGAGAAATAGGATGTATTGTGAGTGTGAAAGTGAATTATTGTGATATTTCTTCCAACTCGTGAGAGAAATGTGTTTGTACATTTCCATGGCCTTCATTATGAAGAGTGTTTTGATAAGGAATGTGCTGTGAGCGTGATGGGGCCTTGGCATTATAATAATAAACATAATTATGCATTTGTTTTAAATATAAAATCTAAATGCTTTCTGCTTGGTTTATATTTATTATTTAATAGAAAATTATCTGTTTTTGTGTTTGAAACTATGTAAAACATATTTTATTGTATTTGTTAAATAAAGGAAGTTACTTTTCGGTTGCATTTTGATTATTTTATGAGATTTTGTTAACAAACAACACCAGAGCGTATTGACTTAAAGATAGTTCGACATTTAAATATTTTCTGTCACTCTAAACAATATTATGTCATTATTTTAAGACAGCCTTTCACACTGTACCTGTTCCAAGCAAAGTTCCACTTGTAAAATAAACAAACCAGATATATAATTATACCTGAAAAGAAAAATATACACCTAGACTGGGGTTTGAACCCAGGATCTTTGACTCTCTATGTCAATGCTCTATCTAAGTGAGCTACCTAGGCCTCCAATCTAAAAGCATATTTTTCTCTTCTACATAGTTAATTCCCTAACCCCAAATGCTACAAGCCGTTGCTACGATTTTTGCAAATGGCGGCTTCTTTGTTAAGAAGACTTTTTATTGGGAATTTAAACATTACTTATAAAGCCAGTAGTGCTTCTTTCAATGTTCATGTTATTCGTTTTTAAACATCTTAATGATGGACAATAATATGAACATTGAAAGAAGCACTACTGGCTTTATAAGTAATGTTTAAATTCCCAATAAAAAGTCTTCTTAATAAAGGAGCTGCCATTTGCAAAAATCATAGCAATGGCTCGTAGCATTTGGGGTTAGGGAATTAACTATGTGGGAGAGAAAAATATGCGTTTAGATTGGAGGCCTAGGTAGCTCACTTGGATAGAGCATTGACATAGAGAGTCAAAGGTCCTGGGTTCAAACCCCAGGCGTATATTTTTCTTTTCAGATATAATTTGTCCATCATTAAGATGTTTAAAAACGAATAATATGAACAAAACCAGATGTATGACTGCATTTTCATTGGTGAGAAAATAGTTTTACTTTTAAGCCTGTAAGAAATTGTAGTTTGTGCTCTGACACTCAAAATAAAGGAAATAAAAATATATATTATCCAGCATATGTCTGTATAAGTTATATGAGAGAATCTTAAAATATTTAATTAGAATTTTAATACATTATTTTATTTTTACGCATGCACTATGCAGAATACATTTGGATTTCAATTGTTTCAAAATGACAAAATTTTGTTTTCACAAGAACACATTAGGACCAGCAGCATCAATCCTCATATCAGATAATGTAGCGAAGAAGGACCTGCTGAAGATGGAACGGATGTTCTGAAAGGCCTACAGACATAAAGAACACATATTTTATAAGTTGAGGACAATGGCTCTGACCTAAGAAGGTACATTTTAACTTTATTTGATTTTATGACTCTGCACCTCAACGGTTTTAACAATGAATTTTATTAGTATTGTTTTAAATTTTAAATGAAACCTCATAGTTATAGCACAGTTCAATAAACAAAACCTGTAATATTTTTCTAGTTCACTCTTACCAACACATTTAAGTAATTAAAGGGAAATTTGGAGGAACTTCATGAAAAACCAGATTAATAAGTAAAGCTGCATCACCAATACAATTAGATAAAGCATTGTAAGATTTTACAATCTGATATTAACAATATGAAACTAGGCCTAAAGGATCTCATCCAATTAAAATTCTAATTGTATTACAGACATTGCATATAAAAAAAACAAGAAAAATAAATTGATTAATATTTAAGTCATCTCTATAAATATTAATGATGTTTAAGTTATGTAGATAGGAAATAACACTATGAGGTTTTTTAATATTCTTTATTTTTCCTTTCACTCACCTCATACTTGATGTGACAAAACCTGGGTCTGAGAGGAGTTATGAAGTATGAGGTGAGTGAAAGGAAAAATAAACAAAATTAATGATATTTATTCAAATAAGAAAGTTATCATAGCTCCATGCTCAATAAAATTAATTAATTAATTTATATTACAATAAATACTCGAAAAAACCAGTCTAATTCTTGATAATATTAAAAAATAAATCTTAAATAACAAATTGATATTGATAACTGCGATGTGGAACAAAAGAGGGCCTTAAAACTTGTTGTGGGAAAACTGAGAGAAAAGGTAAAGATGTCAGTCCTCTGATACAGGCTTACATTGACACCATGACCGTGTTGCCACCAGAATATTTAGGTCAGTTTAAAAATCCTGACCCCATCAGGACTCAAATCCATGACCTTTCAGCTTCTAGAGCATTGTCTTAATTATGCTACGCCATAATGTGTCCCTCAGAGAGGAAGTGCCCTCTAGAATGACATGAGAGAGGTGAATTATACAGAGAAAATGTTACCTCATGATAAGGAGAGTTTGTTTGCATCACCTTTAGTTAGGGGCACAACATACAATCCAGAAGGTCGAGGTTTCGAATCCCAGTGGGGTCAGGATTTTAAACAGACCCAAATCTTATGGCGGCACCATGACCCTGGGGTCGAATCAGCCTCTAATGGAAATGAGTACCAGATGCTTGTTCTGGGGGTAAAGGTGGCTGCCACGCAGGACTGACAACCCGGCTGACATCAAGTGCCAATTGTCCAGAAAAGTAGTATCCTGAACCTCCCACAAACCCAAGGGCCTCCTGAGGCCTGTAGTGGGATTACTTTACCTGTACCTTTTAGTTAGTCAGTTATAGACTTTTCCAAATAACTAATTCATTTTGTAATCAATTGAGTTGGTGTTTACTTGATGAAAATCCATATTTATTAATTAAATAAAAATAAAACTTGGTTTTATTTTATTTTCATATTTATTAAGATATAATTCAGTGACAGCTGTTTCGGTATACTGTACCTTCTTCAGACATGTTCACAAATTATGAATTGTGTTATTATAGTACATATCAACTGATCTAAGCAACAATACAACAATAATTTATTTACATTTTTTAATTTAACAAAGATGATCCATTCAAATCAAGTTGAGAATTTAACAGTTTATTACTACTTTTCAAATTTATTTATTTCTACAGCCTCCAAAAGGTCCAACTTCTTACCCTTATCACAAACATGTAAAATTTCAAAATTTGGATTGAAACACTGATTAAATTGGAATAGGTGGTTAGCATATTTTGAATATTGTAAATTTCTGTTATATGCTCTCATGTGTTCCTTTATCCAAGAGATAAAAGGACTACCAGTTTGTCCTATATATATGTGATAAGGGTAAAGAAGTTGGACCTTTTGGAGGCTGTAGAAATAAATAAATTGAAAAGTAGTAATAAACTGTTAAATTCTCAACTTGATTTGAATGGATCATCTTTGTTAAATTAAAAAATGTAAATAAATTATTGTTGTATTGTTGCTTAGATCAGTTGATATGTACTATAATAACACAATTCATAATTTGTTAACATGTCTGAAGAAGGTACAGTGTACCGAAACAGCTGTCACTGAATTATATTTTAATAAATATGAAAATCAAATAAAACTAAGTTTTATTTTTATTTAATTAATTCATTTTGTAACTCCTGTATGAGGATCAATAATTTTAGCAGGAATCCTGTTAAAATTAGGGGGGCTTGGATTACTTCGGGTGTATAATTTATTAATGGGAATTGGTTGTAAAATAAATTTTGTTTTAATTTGTTATTTTGTACACAAGATGGCGGGACATAAACTGGATGAGGAAATTCATAATGGAGGGGGAGGAAATTAACAAGAATGTACAGAAAAATTGTAGAGTACAAAATGGGAAGTAATAAGGAATTGCACAGAATTAACAAATTCCTGCAAATTCACGTGGTTGTAAGTGGAATGTAGAGGAAATAAGAATCGCTACTCAGGATACAGATGAGTGGGCAGACCCTGAACCTACAAGGACAGCAGAGAAGGAACAGAAGTATTTTCCACATAAAAAGTTGATGTTGTCATCATCAAAATACTGTTACAACGCATTAAGACCTGAACTTCCTTCCAGGTCTTTCACCACTTGTTCTTGAGGTCCAGTTTAGGTTTTCCAACCCTTCTAGTTTATGTCTCAGTTTACATTAAATGCACTGTTCTTATTTTAATTGTGTCAGATGAATTCTTCTTGTTCTACAGGCATTAATTGCTCCATATCATATCATCTTCGGAATTTTTCTTTAAAAAAAATCTTATTTTCTAATGGCTGTATGTTGGATCCATTTTGGTTTTGTTTAACAATAAAGTAGATATCAGTTTTTATTTTGTTGTGTTTCAGTTAAAAACATGTTTTAGAAAAACCTGGGACACTCCTTGATTCTAATCTGCTACAACATGTTCAATCTGACAGCTTCTTTTCTTGATTTTGAATTATATTTAAAAATCAATAATTTTGATTTTAAATATCTTAGGATACACATCTCTAGCTCTTGTAGATTGATTGATGAAGTAAGATCTCAGATTTTTAAAGCATCGAGAATATAAGGTATTTTTGGGAAAACAAATATTTAAACACAGAAAGTAAAGTAAAAGTTTATAAAACATGTGTACAACCAATACAGATGCTAGCCAAACAAAACAACTCATGAGAGCACAGCAGAAATGAATACTTTGAGAGCCACAGACAAGACATGGAACCTGGATGTGAGGGAAGAATGCAATATAGATGTTGAGACATTTATTACAACAAGGAGAAGGGAATGAAATGTCCACGTGGACAGAGCTGACAATACGAGGCTTATTAAAGCAGTGAAGAACCTACGTGCTAGAGGAAAAAGAGAAGTGGACAGACCCTTCAAGAGATGTAATCATCATTGACATAGTGTGTGTAAATAAACAGGCATATGTCTACAGAAAAGAAGAAGAATTATATGTTTTCTAAAGTTTCTTTTTTCCAGCCCATTTTTTTCCCGTTGTAATAGTAGATTAATTTTATGGAGTATCTCTGCTCCTGATTTAGTATAATTGAGATACCTAATGTGTGTGCACCCATAATTTTGTTTTGTCGTGCAGTTCAGTAAAAGGTAAAGCGATCACATAGGCCTTAAGAGACCCTTGGGGTATTGGGATGTTAAAGCTCCCTTCTTTCTAGACAATCGACACTTCATGTCAGCTCTGCGGGGCAGCCACATTTACCATCAGAAGAAGCATCTGGTACTCATTTCGGTAAAAGGCTGCCAATCCCATGGCTACAGTGCAGTGGTGAAAGACCTAATTGTGTACATATTAAATTGAAATTCAAGTATCATACACCGAGAAGGTTGAGTTGAAATCCCAATGCCAATCGCCTGATAGTTTTTTTCCCCCTTCACTCAAGATATGTGCAGGGTGGATTTCATTACCAAACTCATTTCATAGTATCATAAATAAGTAGAGGCAATAAGGCCTCGGATGTTAAAGCGTGTATAAATAAGATAAAAAATGGCGAAAGTTGGAGGGAATTTACATTTCATTGGCACTTTTGCCAGTAGGTAAATTTATATAGAACACAGCTGGAGAGCCAAATGTCCAACTTTAACAAATATTCTTATATAATATGTTATTGTTAAAATAAGTATTATGGTAAGGTAGTCAGACTGAATTTTGGCGTAAATAATTATTTGGATATACTTTCCTTTAGGTCCGGAGAAAATTGTTCTAAGTTCTATAGAATCGCAGTGCGCATGCGCTAGTGCTCCAATTATCCCAGGTAGATAAATGCAGCCTCCAGCAGTTGGCGGTGTATATATGTGAAATCAGTATGACCAACATTGACACAAAATTCCCAGAACTTGTCTAAAAATGTATAATTTATTTTACGTATCAAATCACTTTTAAAAAGCAAGGAACCTAAAAGCTAACCAAACCTAAATCAATTACTGTAATACAAATCAATTACTCTAACGTAGGTGAAATCCAGGGAACGTGGAATCACATTTAAAAAGCAAGTTCGGGTTGTTGATGGTGGCTACGCTGGAACAACATAGGAAGTGGAGGGAAAAAGACAAAGAGCAGGAAGTAAGAAATGTAGCACGACCATGTTTTACGCAAATATATAAATATGGAAAAAAACTCGTTGGAACATTGGAATATGTTTAAAATGTGTTAAAAAGTGTTGCAAAATGTTTTGAAAGTGTTTAAGAGTGTTTAGTGCATCAGTGGAATAAGATATAAAATTGGAAAATTTTTCGGACCTAAAGGAAAGTACAGCCAATTATTTAAACAATGCAGTCATGATTTTTATAAATGTTTTAATATATGTTATGAAATTAGGAGGTTTGTTTTAAATATTTAATTTGGTTATGTTGGTCGCAATGATACCATTTAAGAATACAATATGGCGTACATCAAGTAATTTCATTGTAATGTATGTTTTTAAATTCGATGAAAGTAAAATAATTAATTAATTTACGACATTTGTATAAGTTTAAAGCGCTAAAACATGGGAAAACGTTATTACTGTGACTATTGCGATAGATCTTTCATAGACGATTTAGAAGCCAGGAAGAAACATTTGAACGGTTCAATGCATGTAAGGTTGAGGAAGGAACACTATGATGCATTCAGAGGTGAGTTTTATGTCATAATTAATTGTACTGGTCTCCGCTATTACAACTGAACACACTAATTGTTTGAAAATAAGTTAATTATTCAGGCGCCAGTCAATTCAGCTGATCGAATGATGTAATGAATGTTCAATTTCCGAAATGTAACCTAACCACTAACCTATGCTATGGAGAAATAAGGTTAGGGCGAGTTATTTTGTTAGTTTTTTTACCACCATAACACGGCAATGAACAGTTGCTTTGTTACTTAGTTCATGCATAATGGTTCAGTTAGTGAACGATTCCAATATAAATGTATCCACATAAATTGAACTATGTAGCATCAACAGTAGTTGCGTAGAAAGAGACCTTGTAAACTAGTTGGGGCTGAGGTCTAGCATTTGTCGATCACATTTTTCCATATATTCTTATGCCACTGTTGCACTACACACTTTTACTGTTTGGGATAATCTTTCCATTAAGCGCAGCGAGAATTTTTTCTAAGTCCCAAGCAGACACTACGCGCATGTGCTAACAAATGCGAAGCAGTTTACTCTATGGAATATCGCGATGCAGCCAACATTATACATGCTATTTAACGAATCTAAAATCTAACCTAATGCAATTTAAGCACTCTAACCTATGAAAGAATGCAATGACCAAAAATAAATAGTAAGATCTCAAATTCTGAAGTACATACCCTATGTTGGTTGCACTGTTGTTATATAGAATATTCTTTGAAATCAATATGGCTGCCATGTCTTCATGTTACGTATATAGTTAAATATCATAAAAAAATATGTTCAATAATTGTTAGAAAAAATGTAAAATTTGTTGTAAATGGTGGGAAATAATTTGAAAATAAAACCCTTTTGGTGCATGCGTGTGGTGTCTGCCTTGGACTTAGAAAAATTTCTCACTGCGCTTAATGGAAACATCAGCCCGATTTTTAATTATTTATATCCAACCATCCATAGTAATTCTGCCCGAATGCAGGTCCTTCACTGCAATCATAGCATTCTCATGCATGCTATGCTAGCAGCTTTACTAGGGAATTATAGGTGTGGTAGCTTCCCATTGCTTTCCACACTGGTGAAGGATGATGATGATGATGATAAGGATGATAATGATGATGTCAATGATGGCCATATGATTTTGGGGACCGTTTGGGCCTTAAAGTTTTCCTGACATTTGTCTTACAGGTGAGGAAAAACCCCGATAAAAACTTTCACCCAGAAAACTGCCCTGACCGGGAATCGAACCCGGGCCCCTTGCGTGGCAGGGCAGTATGCTACCTCGAGACCACAGCGGTGGACTTTATTTATATAATTACTCGAATATTATGAATCGAGTTCTACAGATGCGGAAATTCTTAATATAATTTACACTAGATGGCTCTCAAATTGGTGTTACCAACATTTGCAATTAATTCCAAACCATATTTCAAGAAAGTAACTTAATTTTGTTAGATTCCAATGGGGCAATTTAGTGTACGTAACATTAATTTATAGTTTATTAAATGATATGGATGTAACTTGTTTTGTTGGGTTAGGAAATGGGAAATTGGTTTATGTGCATTTATTTGTAAATGTTCAGGAATTTATTCTGAAAGTTGGTCACTCTGATTTGAGAGCCATCTAATGGAAGCTACATGAAACATTAGAGCAACTTGTGCATGCGCACTGTGATTTCTGTAGAACTTAGAAGAATTCATGGAGTAAGTGATCTACATGTAGCGACTTTTTCCCTCGTTCAACTCAGTGAAGGATGAACTTTCTGCACAATTATTGAGTGATGTGTTGCGGGATTAATTCAACCAATGAATTTTTCTAAGTTTTACAGAACAGCAGTTCGCATGCGCAAACATTTATGTAATTGTCAACAGATGTTGCCACACATTTGTGAGATTGGTATGACCAACCTTTGCAATAGATTCCCAAACCTGTTTATAAGAAATGGATGTACTCTAACCTTCACCTTCATAACCTAACTAAATAAATTGCATACATATTTAATTTAAATTTCTTGAGGGTTCTTTTTTCTCGCAGATTGATCCGTCTTTATTGATTATGTTGTTAAAATGCGACTCCCATATTTCCATGTCAATGTAGTGTGATTTGCACTTGTTTCTTTGGGCGGAGTGCTAAAAAAAATGCTTCACAAAACATATCACAGAAAAGACAACCCAGGCAATAATGGCAATGCACGAAATAAGAAACATTAGATCCCTCACCCTAGAGATGGCAATGCTGTTATTTAGAGTAAAAATTCTACCAATACTGACATACGGCATAGAAATCATCTGGACACATTTAACAATGAAGAATCTTTCCTCTCTAGAAAGGGTGAAAGCGAGATTATAAAGGCAGTATTAGGAGTGTCAAAAGTAACGCATTCAAGACTTGCATACCTACTGGCGAAGGAAACTTTCCTCATCGACAACCTCAGAACAAGCATACTCTTACCCAGCACCAGCGCATCTCAGAAGCTGCTAGCAATACTGAATAGAAAAAGAGGAAGAAATACACCCAGAATTCTACAGCACCGGGGCGCCATGGTAGTCCGTGCGTGGACAAAAGAAAATTTCTAAATGATACACGTCATCACTAGGCTGGCAATCCACGGATTCACCCACCTGATATGCAAGAACACAAAACTCCATCAACCAAATATAGACTAAATATATGCTATGCGAAAAAAACATGTGACCAATATCACATAAAATAGACAATTTGTGAATATACAAAAATGTAAATTTAAAATGTATTTGTACTTTAATCCTGGCTCTTTGGCTGCAATAAAATTATTATATTTAATTTAAAAATGTAGGAAATAACGCTACGAGGTTTCTTTTAATTACATTATTTTGACTCACTTCATATTTCTTGATTTTTATGCAGACCTAGGTTTTGTCGCTTCTGTGCGACATTGTTAATACTTCTAACTGAATGCATATTATTTAATAAATTATAAACTAATCTGATATACACTTATGCTGTGGTTTATCTACGACGCAACGCGCGAGCGCAAAAATTGCTCCCCATGTATTTAAATGGAAGTGGTTTATCTACAACGCAAATTGCTGGTGCAAAAAAATTTGCGCTGACATGTCGCGTCGTGTTTTGGAATCTCTTGAATCCAGGACGCAATTTGCCAACGCAAACAAAGAATATAGAAGATATTACCCGTACTCATTGGTGTAATTGCTAAAAACAAACTAAGATTTTATAACAAAATGTCAGAAATACAGTACTTGTTTTATAACTTTCCAATTTTAACGACGAAAGTTAGATAGTTTTGTTGCAAATCATCGAGTTCTATACATGTTTTATACAATATGAGCATGAAGGAGTACAGGGATGTACAGAAAAAAGTTATTCTGGCTTGAACTTAGTCAAGAGATAAATAAAAGCTGTAAATATTGTATCTCGGGGATATCATGGATGTGCATAAATTTTGTCTTCTATTAAATTCAAAACCTGATAAAACTGCTCAGGCAAAAATCTGAAATATTCTAAAATTTGGTATATTCATCAACCATATGTTTATTTAAGAACAAAAGAATCATTTATTCTATAGTTTTCCATACAACATTCATATGATGCTGTTGCTCTAGGTACTTTTTCTGTCTTTACTAATATTTCGAACTATTTTAATCGTTTTGCAGCGACACGTGAAACTTTTTTTGTGAAGAATTTTAATATGTTTATCTATGTAGACAAATTATGACTTTTCCTCTCAATTTATTTTCAAAGTTCTTTATTAGAATTGAAGTTGGCATACGTGAACACTCATAAAATTAAATCCACCAGATGGCAGGACATATGTGTGAATGACCAACATTTGCATTTAATTCCAAACCTTATTTTAAGAAATGTTCAATCACTTCATTTTGTTAGATTCTGATGGGTCAGTTTAGTGTACAGCAGATTAGTTTATAGTTTACTAAATAGTATGTATGTAATTTATTTTATTAGGTTAGTTTTTGTAAACACATTTGGAAATTTATTATGAACGTTGGTCATTTTGATTTTCCATATATGTGGTGCCATCTGGCGACAATTCCATAAACATATGCGCTCCATGCGAAACCAGCATCATGCTGAGCGAAACGCGTCATGTCGGGCGCGACACGCTGTATAATAAACCGTAGCATAACTTGTCCCATCAGAACCTAACAAAATGAGTGAACGTCCAGTTCTTAAAACATGTTTTGGTGTTATGTGTGAATGTTGGTCATACTGATTTCATGCATGTCCTGCCATCTGCCAGAAATTTCATTAACTGTTCACGCATGCACACTTTTTTTTGGCTGTGGTACGTTTTTTGGCGGACACAATTCTACACTTACATCCTTATGCCACTGATACACTAACCACTTGTAAACATATTTCGTACTATTTTTAAACATTTTGGAACCATTTTATAAACATTTCTTATGATTATTAAATATTTATAAATTATGCAAAATTTGTGCATCGGGTTTTAGAGATGCGGAAATGCTTCACGTAACATCTGCTAGGTGGCTCTCAAATTGGAGTTACCAACATTTGAAAATAATTTCAAACCATATTTAGTGTTAGTGTACATAAAATTAATTTATAGTTTATTAAATAATATGCATGTAAATTGTTTTCTTTGGTTAGGAAATGGCAAGTTAGTTTACGTCCATTTTTTTTTAGCATTTGGGAATTTATTCCCAAAGTTGGTAACGCCGACTGCAGAGCCATCTACCGGAGGCTACATTAACCAGTAAAGCAACTCCTGCATGTGCACTGCGATTCAGTGGAACTTAGAAGAATTTGTTCCGCCAAATAACCAACTTTTTCTCTTTTTTTATTACATGAAACTTTCCTCATTAGAGGATTGCCACAAGGACAAAGTGATACAGACAATTCATTTTCGAAATTGATGATAGACATTTTGTAAATACATTAAAAAAACTTCAAATTGTAATTGAAGTATATTCTATAAAGTATAAATTTGTAAAGATGGTTTCTTAAAATTGATCCTCTAATGGCAGGCAGCGATGACAATTTTAGATGGCAATTCTGTAGAACTTAGAAAAAATCATTGAGAGAGATACAGCACAATTTGCCTACATAGATAAATATTTGATAATTCTGAAAAATGCTTTAAGAATTGTTGCAAAATGTTAAAAATAATACGAAATGTTAGTAAAATGGAAGAAGTATGTAGTGCAACAGTGTCATATGGAAATGCATAGAGTAAATTATTTGAAAGTTGAACAACTGTGTTTTTAAGTTTAAGACTAAAATATTGGCTAAACTTTCCAATATATGACATGACTTCATAAATTCCTGTCAAATTTTATTCGTAAGGCTTCATTTTTAAAATGATTTTTACATGTTTTCTAACAATTATTTGATTTATTAAATTAATATTAAGAAGCTAAAGCTGTTACTATGATTGAAATAAGTATATTAAAGTACACTACTAAATTATTGTAATCAAATGGTAAAGAGAAAAATTTATGCCTGAACCGGGAATCGAACCCCGAACCTTCAGCTTTCCGTGCTGATGCTCTAACCATTGAGCTAATCCAGGCTTCCTTCCCATCCAAGCATAAATCCTTCCTTTACCTTACTGTCTTGGTCCCACATTCAAATGCAATGAATCATCATTCACAAATACACAATGAATGGCTTCTACCTGAAGAAGACATGAAGGGACTCCACATAGCTATAGCATTATTTATTAAATTAATATTAAGAAGCTAAAGCTGTTACTATGATTGAAATAAGTATATTAAAGTACACTACTAAATTATTGTAATCAAATGGTAAAGAGAAAAATTTATGCCTGAACCGGGAATCGAACCCCGAACCTTCAGCTTTCCGTGCTGATGCTCTAACCATTGAGCTAATCCAGGCTTCCTTCCCATCCAAGCATAAATCCTTCCTTTACCTTACTGTCTTGGTCCCACATTCAAATACAATGAATCATCATTCACAAATACACAATGAATGGCTTCTACCTGAAGAAGACATGAAGGGACTCCACATAGCTATAGCATTATTTATTAAATTAATATTAAGAAGCTAAAGCTGTTACTATGATTGAAATAAGTATATTAAAGTACACTACTAAATTATTGTAATCAAATGGTAAAGAGAAAAATTTATGCCTGAACCGGGAATCGAACCCCGAACCTTCAGCTTTCCGTGCTGATGCTCTAACCATTGAGCTAATCCAGGCTTCCTTCCCATCCAAGCATAAATCCTTCCTTTACCTTACTGTCTTGGTCCCACATTCAAATGCAATGAATCATCATTCACAAATACACAATGAATGGCTTCTACCTGAAGAAGACATGAAGGGACTCCACATAGCTATAGCATTATTTATTAAATTAATATTAAGAAGCTAAAGCTGTTACTATGATTGAAATAAGTATATTAAAGTACACTACTAAATTATTGTAATCAAATGGTAAAGAGAAAAATTTATGCCTGAACCGGGAATCGAACCCCGAACCTTCAGCTTTCCGTGCTGATGCTCTAACCATTGAGCTAATCCAGGCTTCCTTCCCATCCAAGCATAAATCCTTCCTTTACCTTACTGTCTTGGTCCCACATTCAAATGCAATGAATCATCATTCACAAATACACAATGAATGGCTTCTACCTGAAGAAGACATGAAGGGACTCCACATAGCTATAGCATTATTTATTAAATTAATATTAAGAAGCTAAAGCTTTAGCTTCTTAATATTAATTTAATAAATAATGCTATAGCTATGTGGAGTCCCTTCATGTCTTCTTCAGGTAGAAGCCATTCATTGTGTATTTGTGAATGATGATTCATTGCATTTGAATGTGGGACCAAGACAGTAAGGTAAAGGAAGGATTTATGCTTGGATGGGAAGGAAGCCTGGATTAGCTCAATGGTTAGAGCATCAGCACGGAAAGCTGAAGGTTCGGGGTTCGATTCCCGGTTCAGGCATAAATTTTTCTCTTTACCATTTGATTACAATAATTTAGTAGTGTACTTTAATATACTTATTTCAATCATAGTAACAGCTTTAGCTTCTTAATATTAATTTAATAAATAATGCTATAGCTATGTGGAGTCCCTTCATGTCTTCTTCAGGTAGAAGCCATTCATTGTGTATTTGTGAATGATGATTCATTGCATTTGAATGTGGGACCAAGACAGTAAGGTAAAGGAAGGATTTATGCTTGGATGGGAAGGAAGCCTGGATTAGCTCAATGGTTAGAGCATCAGCACGGAAAGCTGAAGGTTCGGGGTTCGATTCCCGGTTCAGGCATAAATTTTTCTCTTTACCATTTGATTACAATAATTTAGTAGTGTACTTTAATATACTTATTTCAATCATAGTAACAGCTTTAGCTTCTTAATATTATTTAATAAATAATGCTATAGCTATGTGGAGTCCCTTCATGTCTTCTTCAGGTAGAAGCCATTCATTGTGTATTTGTGAATGATGATTCATTGCATTTGAATGTGGGACCAAGACAGTAAGGTAAAGGAAGGATTTATGCTTGGATGGGAAGGAAGCCTGGATTAGCTCAATGGTTAGAGCATCAGCACGGAAAGCTGAAGGTTCGGGGTTCGATTCCCGGTTCAGGCATAAATTTTTCTCTTTACCATTTGATTACAATAATTTAGTAGTGTACTTTAATATACTTATTTCAATCATAGTAACAGCTTTAGCTTCTTAATATTAATTTAATAAATAATGCTATAGCTATGTGGAGTCCCTTCATGTCTTCTTCAGGTAGAAGCCATTCATTGTGTATTTGTGAATGATGATTCATTGCATTTGAATGTGGGACCAAGACAGTAAGGTAAAGGAAGGATTTATGCTTGGATGGGAAGGAAGCCTGGATTAGCTCAATGGTTAGAGCATCAGCACGGAAAGCTGAAGGTTCGGGGTTCGATTCCCGGTTCAGGCATAAATTTTTCTCTTTACCATTTAATTATTTGATTTTTTTTTCAAGATATTGGACAAAAGCCTCCATCTGTCTGGATGATTGCACTCGTCCTCTCTGTTCTTGTTAACTTACATAATTACTGTTGTTTTTCAGATGTGAAGACGCTGTACGCTGAAGAGACATCGAAGGAGCCTTGCAAACGTTTCATGCACACTGGGGAATGTGTGTTCGGAGGGAACTGCAGGTTCACCCACTACACCTGGCAGCAGCTCGATCTCATGCGGCAACACAGTGAGTCAACTCAAAACAATTATTCATTAAATAAAAATAAAACTTAGTTTCATTTGATTTTCATATTTATTAAGATATAATTCAGTGACAGCTGTTTCGGTACACTGTACCTTCTTCAGACATGTTAACAAATTATGAATTGTGTTATTATAGTACATATCAACTGATCTAAGCAACAATACAACAATAATTTATTTACATTTTTTAATTTAACAAAGGTGATTCATTCAAATCAAGTTGAGAATTTAACAGTTTATTACTACTTTTCAATTTATTTATTTCTATAGCCTCCAAAAGGTCCAACTTCCTACCCTTAACACAAACATATAAAATTTCAAAATTTGGATCGAAACAATGATTAAACTGGAATAGGTGGTTAGCATATTTTGAATATGCTCTCATGTGTTCCTGCTGTAGAAATAAAGAACATTTTTGAAATATTAAAAATTGTGAAATTGAAAAAAATCAGCAATTGCTGCACGTAGTTTATATTTAAAATTGAAAAAGAAGCGAAACTTTTGAAACAATTGGATAAACCGTTGGAATTGACAATTTGGGAAATGATATTCATTCAGAAGAATAAATATCGATCTATGAATTTCGATATTCCGGTGGATAAAAATTTAATTACAAAGTTTATAATCCCAACGAAAGATGGCAGCACAAGAAGTGATGTCACTAAAGAAATCAACAATCACGGAATTTCATCAGTGGAAGCCATGACTGAAGAAGGACATGATTTTGTCTGAAACCATCGGTATCAAAGAAGTTTGAAAATGTATGAGGTGAGTCAATTAAAATATGTTCTCCACTCACTATTAGTAAGAGTGGAGTTGCATTAGCCGTGGAATTAATAATATTGATTTCAGTTGTTTGATCTGAGACAGTAGCAGTATGATATTTTTATGAAATATCTGTTTTTGTTTGGAAAGACAGTGATGTTTTTATTTTGAAAGTAAATGGAGCTGTTTCATCATCAGGAATTTAATTAAAACAATTTTGAATTTTATACAAAGTTTCTGATTTTTTAATTTTTATATAAAATGAACAAGAAGAAGATAATATTTAATTTTAGGAAGTTATATTTTGAGGTTATTTTAATTATATTATTTTTGGTCTGGACATCTTACCTCAATATTAATGTTGATTTGTTCTTGAACACGTTTCAAAACAATTCTCTGTTTTATCTTCAGCTTTCCCAGACTGGTTTTATTTATGTTGCATTATGTTGCACCACCTGGATGTCGATGTCAGCTCCATCCTGTGGTTGGCCAAAGAACCTCCAAACAAGGTCACCCTCCATCGGAATATCAAAATTCATAACTCTGTTTCTGTTCTTCTGAATATAAATTTTTTCCCAAATAGTCAGCTCGTTTGTATTTTCTAACTGTTTTAATAATTTAGTGTCTGAATTAATATTATGTTTTTCAGACCAAACATGAGCAGCAACTGCAGATTTTTCAATTTCTCCATTTTTAATATTTCTTATGTGTTCTTTGGTTCTAATTTTTAGGTTTCTTTTTGTTTTCCCTATATATATCTTTTCACAACCCATGCATTCAATTTGATATATTCCTGACTTTTTATTTTTATCAGTTTTTTCATTTTTGTTGGTTTTTATTAGTTTATTTAAAACTGTAGTTATTTTTTGGTGCTAATTTAATATTAAACTTCTCAAATATATTTTGAAATTTATTATGTACCCAGGGGTGATATGTGAATTTCCTATATTTTTTCATAGGTGGTTCTTCTTTTTCAAGATTACTTCTGTTTATCATTTTTTGTTTTTTATACTTTTCTATCCTTTTATGTACCATTTTTTCATCAAACCCATTTTCTCTTGCTACTTTGATTATGTGTTTTTTCTCATGTTTGAAATCTTCTTCGTTTAAGGGTAAGTTTACCAATCTATGAGTTAAACTATTAAATGCTGCTAATTTATGTCCAATTGGATTGAACCCTGTTGATTTTATAAAATTTTCCGTATGAGTTTCTTTTCTATGAATCCTGAATTCAATTTTTCTTTTTTTTCTTCGTTTCTGACCAATTTAAGATCCAAAAAAGGTATTTGTTTATTGTCTTCTATTTCTTTGGTGAATTTAATGTTTGTACTCTGTAAATTTAATAGTTTTAGGGAATCTTCTACATGTTTTTCTTTAACAATACAAATTATATCATCAACATATCTACTCCAAAATTTAAACATTGTGGGATGTGCTTTAGTGATTTTACATTCAAAATCGCTCATAAATAAATTTGCCAGGAAGGGTGATAATGGGTTTCCCATTGAGAGCCCTGATTTTTGTCTATAGAAACTCCCATTGAATGTAAAAAACATTTGATCAATGCATAACGCAGTTAATTTCAAATAATCTTCTTTGATCTCTCTGTCTATGTTGTTTTTTCTTAACCAATTGTTCAATATCTCCAAAGTTTTTTGTTTCGGTACATTTGTGAATAGTGAAACTACATCAAACGAAACCAACCTATCTGTGGGTTCAATTTCCACTTTTTCTAATTTGTTAACTAATTCCAATGAATTTTCAATCTGCAGACTTTCAAAATTATTAATTCTTTTAAATTGATTATTCAGCCATTTCGAAATTTTGTAGGTTGGTGATCCAATATTGTTAATTATTGGCCTCATTTTGTTTTCCCGGTTTGTGAATTTTTGGAAGTCCATGTATATTAGGGTTTCTTGGGTTGCTTACTTTTAATTGAAATTTTTCTTTCTTGGATAGAATTTTAACATTTTTAAAACAGTTTTCCACTTTTTTTATGGTTTTTGGTAGGGGGTCATTCTTAATTTTTTCATACTCTTTTTCTTTCAAAAGTTCTTCCATTCTATTTTGATAATCTTCTTTGTCCAGAATTATAATTTGGTTACCCTTATCTGATTTTGTATATACAACATTTTTGTTATTTATTTCTTTGAGTGTTTTTAAATTCTCCTTACAAACTGGGTTTTATTTGTATTCTTTATTTTATTCAAAATTTCTTCACATTTTTTTCTGATGATTATTTTTTCTTCTGTAACTAACCCTTCTATTGAATTTTCAATGTCCACTATGTATTCTTCTATTCTATTGGAATAATCTATTGCTGTTTTTAGACCGTTTTCTAACAATTTGTCTCTCTTTAGGTTAAAGGTTGCCTTTGAAAAATTTTTAACATAATTTCTGGTGGATTCTGATTTTTCTTCATTTCTGGTTTTATTCTGATGTTTGATTTTATTTGATGTATTCTTCTTTCCCTTTGATTTAGTTAACAAATTATTTATCTTTGTCTTTTGTTTCTCAATTTTCTTTTTCATGGTTATGTTCAAAAAAGTGAAAAATTTATTTTCTAGGTTTTCCCACATGATGTTTCCTAATATTTTAGACAATTTGATATGTAACAAATAAATTTCAATATCCAGATTACTGATCATTTCAAAGTGTTTATTCTTTTCTAGTTTTAGTAATTTGTTCTCCAAAATTTTTTGTTGTTTGCTGTTATTGTTATGCTTAACGGTTTTTCTAATGAACATGGGAACCAATTCTAATTTTAGAATTAAAATTAGAATTGGTTCCCATGTTCATTAGAAAAACCGTTAAGCATAACAATAACAGCAAACAACAAAAAATTTTGGAGAACAAATTACTAAAACTAGAAAAGAATAAACACTTTGAAATGATCAGTAATCTGGATATTGAAATTTATTTGTTACATATCAAATTGTCTAAAATATTAGGAAACATCATGTGGGAAAACCTAGAAAATAAATTTTTCACTTTTTTGAACATAACCATGAAAAAGAAAATTGAGAAACAAAAGACAAAGATAAATAATTTGTTAACTAAATCAAAGGGAAAGAAGAATACATCAAATAAAATCAAACATCAGAATAAAACCAGAAATGAAGAAAAATCAGAATCCACCAGAAATTATGTTAAAAATTTTTTCAAAGTCAACCTTTAACCTAAAAGAGACAAAATTGTTATAAAAACGGTCACTAAAACATTCATAGATTATTCCAATAGAATAGAAGAATACATAGTGGACATTGAAAATTCAATAGAAGGGTTAGTTACAGAAGAAAAAATAATCATCAGAAAAAAATGTGAAGAAATTTTGAATAAAATAAAGAATACAAATAAAAACCCAGTTTGTAAGGAGAATTTAAAAACACTCAAAGAAATAAATAACAAAAATGTTGGATATACAAAATACAGCATAAGGGCCTAACCAAATTATAATTTCTGGACAACAGAAGATTCATCAAATTAGAATGAGAAGCAAGAACTTTTTGAAAGAAAAAGAGCTATGAAAAAATTAAGAATGACCCCCTACCAACAACCATTAAAAAAAGTGGGAAAACTGTATTTACAAAATGGTTAAAATGCTATCCAAGAAAGAAAAAATTTCAATTAAAAGTAAGCAACCCAAGAAACCCTAATATACATGGATCTTCCAAAAATTCACAAACCGGGAAACAAAATGAGGCCAATAATTAAGCAATATTGGATCACCAACCTACCAAAATTCGAAATGGCCTGAATAATCAATTTAAAAGAATTAATAATTTTGAAAGTCTCTGCCCAGATTGAAAATTCATTGGCATAAGTTAACAAAATTAGAAAAAGTGGTAAATTGCACACCACAGATAGCGTTGCAAGGGTCGTTTGCAATGTAGTCTTCCACTATTCACAAATGTACCGAAACAAAAAACTTTGGAGATATTGAACTAATTGGTTAAGAAAAAAACAAAATAGACAGAGAGATCAAAGAAGATTTAATTGAAATTTAACTGAGTTATGCCATTGATCAAATGTTTTGTAAATTCAATGAAGAGTTTCTATAGACAAAAATCAGAGGCTCTCAATGGGAAACCCATTATCACCCTTGCCTGGAACCCCAAATTTATTTATGAGCGATTTTGAATGTATAAATCACGAAAGCCACATCCCACAATGATTTAAATTTCTGAGCTAGATATGTTGATGAATATAATTTGTATTGTTCTAAAAGAAAAAACCTCTGGTTAGCACGATAATCCCTAAAAACGATTAAATCTACAGAGTACAAACATTAAAGTCACAAAGAAAAGAATAGCAGACAATAAACAAATACCTTTTTTGGATCTTAAATTGGTCGACAGAAACGAAGAAAAAAGAAAAATTGAATTCAGGATTCATAGAAAAGAAACTCATACGGAAAATTTTATAAAATCAACAGGGTTCAATCCAATTGGACATAAATTAGCAGCATTTAATAGTTTAACTCATAGATTGGTAAACTTACCCTTAAACGAAGAAGATTTCAAACATGAGAAAAAACACATAATCAAAGTAGCAAGAGAAAATGGGTTTGATGAAAAAATGGTACATAAAAGGATAGAAAAGTATAAAAAACAAAAAATGATAAACAGAAGTAATCTTGAAAAAGAAGAACCACCTATGAAAAAATATAGGAAATTCACATATCACCCCTGGGTACATAATAAATTTCAAAATAATATTTGAGAAGTTTAATATTAAATTAGCACCAAAAAATAACTACAGTTTAAATAAACTAATAAAAACCAACAAAAATGAAAAAACTGATAAAAATAAAAAGTCAGGAATATATCAAATTGAATGCATGGGTTGTGAAAAGATATATATAGGGAAAACAAAAAGAAACCTAAAAATTAGAACCAAAGAACACATAAGAAATATTAAAAATGGAGAAATTGAAAAATCTGCAGTTGCTGCTCATGTTTGGTCTGAAAAACATAATATTAATTCAGACACTAAATTATTAAAACAGTTAGAAAATACAAACGAGCTGACTATTTGGGAAAAAATTATATTCAGAAGAACAGAAACAGAGTTATGAATTTTGATATTCCGATGGAGGGTGACCTTGTTTGGAGGTTCTTTGCCAACCACAGGATGGAGCTGACATCGACATCCAGGTGGTGCAACATAATGCAACATAAATAAAACCAGTCTGGGAAAGCTGAAGATAAAACAGAGAATTGTTTTGAAACGTGTTCAAGAACAAATCAACATTAATATTGAGGTAAGATGTCCAGACCAAAAATAATATAATTAAGAAGAAGATGTTTTGAATTGATGTAATGAAGAATAAAACAGAAGAACACATGAAGATGGAAGTTTTGTGGTAATTATCAAAATGAGTATTTTTATGTAGGTTTATTCATTGGGCTGTTGTACAGTTCAGGTCGCAAAAATTTTTCAATTTAATATCTTATTCCACTGATGCACTAAACACTTTTAAACATGTTTAAAACATTTTGCAACACTTTTAAACACATTTTGAACATCTTCCAATGTTGCAACGATCTTTTTTATATATTTATATATTTACGTAAACATGTTCGTGCTATTTTCCCTCTTCCTATGTTGTTCCAGCGATGCCACCATCAACAACCCAAAATACTCCAGATGTTGCCAACCACTTCCACGTTCCCTGGATTTCACCTACGTTAGAGTAATTGATTTGTGTTACAGTAATTGATTTAGGTTTGGTTAGCTTTTAGGTTCCTTGCTTTTTAAATGTGATTTGATACGTAAAATAAATCACCTCTTCATATCTGTTATTCTATGAAAAATTCAAAATATCGGACGGTTACCACGTAAAATCATATTTCCACTAGTTCATTTCGTGTTAATTATACATTTTTAGACAAGTTCTGGGAATTTTGTGTCAATGTTGGTCATACTGATTTCTCATACATATACCGCCAACTGCTGGAGGTTGCACTTATCTACCTGGGATAATTGGAGCACTAGCGCATGCGCACTGCGATTCTATAGAACTTAGAAGAATTTTCGAAGTGTAGCATATCCATTCATTGTTCACGGTTGTGAATATTTCACATGGACACATATGTGACCGTGCCAAGAAAAAGTTGCTTAAGTTGTAAAACATTAAATTTGTGTTTTTAATGTTTTGTCGCCTACTAGCCCATACGTTCTACTACCAATTCATAAACATCAGTGCTATTTATGGTGAAATGAAATGTTTCTTATTTTTCCTCATATAAATCTTCTAAGTAGATTGCAATTTCGAGACCATAACGGTCTCATCTTCAGTACTTCTTCAGCGACTGATGTTATGTCGGTCGGAAGAAACTCTTCTTCTTCCCTCTGTTGGTGGACCGATGAACCTCTGGATCAGGTCAAAATTTGACTGAGCTTTTTCCCTCTGGTTTTCCTTCAAGAACCTTCCATGCACTCTTCATTCCTCATTTGTTCCTCACGTCCTGCCCATCACACTCTACAAGACTTAACTGTTTTTATTACATCTGGTTTCCTCTAAACATCATGTAGCTCACTGTTATGCAGTCTTCTCCATTCACATGTTCTCTGTTTGTTCCAAAAGTTTTCCTAAGAACTTTATTATCAAATACTCATAATATTTTCTCCTCTCTTATAGTAAGAGTCTATGTTTCACTTCCATATAATATACTTACTTAATACAGACTTTCCACTTTACAGCAGTTTCCCTTTGATTCCTGCTTTCCAGAGATTCCTATCTTCCCATTGTCCATCTTCCATACCCCTCTTCATCATGGCATCATATATTCCCTCATACCATGTTCTTCTAACTTCTCCCCCTCTTCCTTCTGCCTGGTACCATCCAATCCAACACCTGTTTAGGCCACTGGTCTTCCGACATCCGTTGTACATGTCCATACCACTGTAGAGCTCTCTGTGTTATCCTATCGATAACAGTTTCTTGTGCATCCATTTCTTGTCTGATATATGTATTTCAAATATGTTGTAGCCTGGATATTCTCATACTTCTCCGTAATCCATCCATTTCTGTCGCCAAGATTCTTTTCTGCATCCTTTCATTTAATGTCCAGCCCTCTGATCCATATGTAAGTTCATATAATATAACTGGGAGAATAACAGTTTTATATATTTTCAGTTTAACATTTTTTGAAAGGAGTTGGGATGACACGAGTCTCTGCAATGCATAATATCACGCATTTCCAGAATTGAGCCTATGTTTAATTTCTTTGTGCATCTCATTCCTATTTGTGATTATTGTTCCTAGATATTTGAATTCAGCCAATTCTTCAAAATTTACATCATTTGTCATTTTTGCTGTAGGAAGTATCACTGTGAAGTTTAATTAAAAATTTAAAATAAAATTCTTTCACCTCGACTCGTATCCTGTCTTCTGATTAGACCGGTTTCAAAACTTAAGTAGTTTCATCATCAGTAACTTCATGATCATGGGACACCAGGTGTAATATTTACAGTTAAGTCTGATAGACTGTGATAGGCAGGACATATAAAATAGAAGAAATTTCATGAGGGAATTATGTGGCAAGAATGGAGTTGAAAGAATAGTCTATAGTCTTAGGGCCGCTTGCAAATACATTAGTCTCTGGTGAGTTGAGTTTTCCGTGAGCACGTGCAATATTCGAATTAGCGAGTCGCTGACTGGTCTTGCATGAAAGTAGTTTTTTCGTAATATTGGCAAGAAATTACCCAGAATTCTCAGCGATAAAACCACTTCTGTTATTTTTGTCTGCTAGGGGAACGCATTTATGCTTGCGTCCCGCAAATAAAACCGTATACGACGACGTCTGCATCACGTGATATTACGCCGAATCTCCTGTTCTTCCAGTTGAATTCTTTGGTAGACTCTATCAAATTTCTCTTGTCCACGTATACCGAAAACATGATCGAAGTCTTTCAAGGCCCAACATCTTGAATAAAGCAGCAAGGTTTCAAAGTACATCGGTTACCATTGGTTCCCATCAGGTTGCTCACGATTCGTTCTCTGGAAAGTCACCTCACCAGGTAGCTTAGGAATTTTGACAATTATTATCGCATGAACAGATTTTTGAGTATGCAAAAACGTCTTTGGATGCAACTTTCTCAGCAGAGAATGAGTTTTACGGTCTAATGCGTTCATAGATACGACCCTAATAGGAACAACCTGAGACAGGATTTTAGAAAGAAACAACACAGGGGCTGCTTTACGGGGTGATTGCATTGGTATAACACCTTCCATATCCAGAAGACAATCCTAACCCCAACTCCAGGCAGATGAAACACAGATTGTTCCTCAGATAGTATAGGAACTTCTTGTAGGAAAACCAGAAGGAAAGCAACCAGTAGGCAGGCTGGTGGGAGAATAACATGTACTATGATTTGAGGGATGAAATTATACAAGAGACGATTGGAAAACATTAGTTGAGGATAGGGATTTTTGGAGAGTTTATGTCTGCACAGCCCAGTGAGTTGGTAGTAATTGTATGTATAAATTGAAGAAGTATTTTAGTCAGTTCTTCATAATTTTCCACGTTGTGGGCGCAATTTTGAAGAAGTAATTCTTTTCCCATGTTATGACGATGTTTTGAAGCAGCTAACTCTATTCATGCCCGATGTTGTAGTAACATTTTGAAGAATTAGTGTCCCAAAATAATAAATAAGAATTACTGGTTCAGGTTGGGTTTGATTTTCGGTAGAGCTGGATTCTCTTCTCAAGATCGAAGTTGGTACACAAGATAGGAAAACACTTTAAAAATCACTAATAACTTATTCTTGTAGAAATAGTTGTAAATTTATTTACTATTTAATTTCCCAGCAGATCAAGTAAATATAGGTGGTATTATTCTTCACTGTCAATTAAAATTAAATTATGAACTATTCTTCTTGTATTAAATATCACATTTTATCATGAGAGCTGTTATTGCTTCTATCCTTGATGAAACTTATATGCTGACTGACTAGAGTAATTCTGTTATAATTTTAAAGAACATTATTACATCACATGATTTTATATTTAAATTCTATTGGTTAATGGTCCATTAAATACCAGGTTTAAATTTTATTTGTTAAATAAAAAGTTAATTATTTTAACACCCAATCAGAATTTAGTATACTTTTATTTAAAAATATTAAGTTAAGCAGGTGTTCTTATTACAGTTATAACAGAAAGCTTTATAATTCAGACAACAATGACTTAAAACACAATTTTAAAAGCATTATTTAAAAAGACTGTTATATAATACAATTTGTTTAATTGTTACTCAGACATTTTTATTCAACAATGAACAACAATTAATTATTTAGATATTTTTCTTTATTTAAGTTATATTTAAATATTAAATGAATTTTAAAATATAAAATTATTTACTTAAACTTTCATATTTATTATGATATTAAAATCCTGCTATAAAATTGAGAATGTTGTGTAATGAAGTGAGCTGTTTGTTGCAGTTGAAAGTGAGACGAAGCCACAAGGAAGTGCTGCCATCTCTGTTGAGCCTGGGGAAGCGATGAACAAGTTGTCAGTTTGGCTGAAGAAACGTGGTAAAGTTGTATCTGCGACAGACATGGAGCCGGACATGAAGCACAAGTGGGACTTACCTCCGTCGCTACAGGGGAGGCAAGACTTACCCCCATCACTGCAGCCTCTCGCCCCCCACAGCTTCACCAACTCTGAGTTTGAAGACTGGGGATGAGTAATGTCTTATTTGACAAAATTTTACTTTAGATGAGGTACATCACGTCATGTTTGTAGCTTATTTTTCAAGATCCTGGGTTTCAATGCTTTAAACATCATTATCAATTCTTGCCAACTGTCGAAATCGCAGTTGGTAATCCTGTAGGTTGATTCCTCCTTCCTCTGTTGGCTGACCGATGAACTTCCAAACCAAATTTTTTCTCCGGGAATTTCAAAGTTGATTATTTTCTTTCTATTTTTGTGTTTGTAAATCATCATCATCATCCATGCAAGTTTTAGGCCATGTGACTTGTTAACTGTCTCAAACAGGAATTTTCCGTCCTGTGCTTTTTTGGACGTCCCAGTGATCTTTTGCCTTGGGTGCAGTAATGAATTTTGGAATTCTATGAGATGGCATTCATTGAAGATGGGCTTTCCAGTTGTTATTGTTTATTTTTTATTATTTCACTCACCTCATACTTCATAACTTCTTGCAGACCTAGGTTTCATCACACCATTTGTGACATTCTCAATGCTGTGTCACGTACACAACTGACTTCCAACGGCCTTCTATCCTGCAGACTGACCTCTGCGCCATCTGATGGCTGACTGACGAATTTCCTAATCAGTCCTCTGTCTTATAACCGGGTATTTCAAAATTCATAGTTGTATTTTCATTCTTGCATATGTAAATTTTTTCCCAAATAGTGAGTTCCTTCGGTTTTTCCAATTGTTTAAGTAATTTTGTTTTGGTTTCTATTCTATGTTTTTCTGACCAGGCATGTGCAGCTATTGCAGATTTTTCGGTTTCTCCATTTTTAACATTTCTGAGGTGTTCCTTTAATCTTGTATTTAGATTCCTTTTTGTTTTTCCTATGTATATCGTTTCACAATCTTTACAATTAATTTGATAAATTCCCGATTATAATAAAATAATAAAAAATAAACAATACTAAAAAACCTCATAGTGTTATTTCCTATATACATAACTTAATTTCCAGTTGTTGTCTGATTCATCCGAGGCTTGGTTTGAGACTTGAAAGCAAATGTACATTTTTTCGCCCAACGGGTTGCTGGCCCTGAGGGGTTCCCACTAATGTAGCATTTCTCTACATTAAGGTGATGCCAGTACTCGGTCCTCAGGTAACAGCAGGTTCAGGTGTTGCAACCCTATTTTACTTTGTATATTGTGAATTTCTGCAAAGTTGCACGCGACTCCATTAAATGTTCTCCTTTAGAGTGTGGATATCTGTCTCATTGCTGTTATTTTGTTAATTTTGTAAATATAAATTCCTTGTGATTTTGTGTTGATTAATAAGAGTAAATGTATATTTTTTAAATAAATAATGAAAGAAAATTAATTTTTACTTTAAATTCCCCAGGTTGTCCTTTTTTGGACATTTCTGGTGTTCTCTCCTGGCATTGGCATAATTGTAACCCACTTCTGAGGTTGGGGCTCCTGGAATGCTGGATTACATTGCCTCGATGATATGATGGGTGCTGATGATAGTGGTGCACCAGGAGAGTCCTAAATCCTAAGCTTAATCTAAGATGAATGATGATGATGCAATGGCCATAAGACATTCAGGGACCGTTTGGAACTTTAAAGTTTCCTGACATTTGTCTTACAGGTAAGGAAACTGTCCCGACTGGGGATTGAACCTGGGCCCTCTGCGTGACAGGGCAAAGTGTGGACATTAAAGAAAATTATAAAAACATTATTTTTTATGCATTATAGTGTTTGAAGGCCACGTCTATGTACAGCCCTGGACCTGCAATGTGGAGGGAACATTTGTGCAAGTTTCTGCTGTGACACTTATCCTATAGGATACATCATTTGGTTTAAATTATTTCACATTTTTAATAAAACAAAAGGGAAGAGACTGGAAGAAATCACATAAATGTGCATAGATTTACATATGTAATACTAACAGTTATGAATGATTTCAGCGGGTTACACCAGATGGGATCGGAAAAGGAACACCGATATCTTAAAAGAATTGAAGACTACACCAATTTTGGAATATATTAAACAGTACCAACTAAATTGGAAACACCATCTTGAAAGAATGAGTTCAAATCGGATCCCCAAAGCTGTTTATAATTATATACCAAGAGGACGAAGATCTCTGGGCCGTCTTATGAAACGCTGGAGGAAAATTTTTCTATAGAATCGTAACAGGTCTTGGCCTAATACTTGGAAGGAAGAAGAAGAAGAATGATTTCATTTTCACCACGAGCCACCACTTTTAAATAACTGCCTCCAGAAATTGGTTGTTTGCTAATTTAAGGGATAACAGATATGTTTAAAAAGAAAAATAAAAACAAAGAAAAATTAGGTTTGAATGTCAGTGTGATAACCGTTACGTCATTTAAACTTCCGATAGGGACATCAAATTTGTTTCCACTTACAGGCACCAATCACTATCAACAACGCCATCTGACATCTTCTATTCAAACTATTTTGATTGAGAATTTAAACATTATGTTTAAGTGATAAAGATTGTCATTTTGGTGTTGCACATTTTCCAGAATTGGATATAGTTTTATTTTATAAAGAAAAATTACTGGGAGTTTACCTTGGATCTCTGACTCTGTACATCAGTGTGATAACTAGAGGGCGGATTTATATGCACTAAAAACCATAAAAATATGCAAGCAACTATGCAGCAAAAAAGTTGGAAATATGCTCTTAAAACTAAAAAAATATGCACAATAATTAATTTTTTTCTTATAGTAAAATACACTATTTTCTCACAACATTTTATTTATTTTTTATGAAGCAAAAATTGTAATATTTTTAGTTTTTTGCTCCTAATTGAAGTTAATATATAGCGTCGTTCTCATTAATCTTGTCTGAAATGTAAGTCAACAATCATTTAACGATCACTTATCAATTTTTGTTACAATAAACAAACAAATATTTTTCTAAATTTTCTGGTAGAAAGCCCTTCCTTCTGTCACTTAAAATGTGTTTGTACGAAGAGAATGATCTCTCCACTTCACATGAGGTCACAGGGCAGAGGCTCACTCACAGAATAACAATTATATTGATTTAATAATGTGATAAACTGATAATAAAAAAAAACTTCTAAATACCATGGAAGCCATGACTGAAGAGGGACAAGATATTGTCTGAAACCGCCGGTATCAAAGAAATTTGAAAATATATGAGGTGAGTCGTTAAAAATATGTTCTCCACTCACTATTAATGATAATAAGTTATTTAAAATACTCACATGTTTGTCGCAGACTTGGCATAGGACAATTGTTCCATTTGTTGTTAATGTAGGAATCCCACCAATCCATTGATGAAGCAAAGATATTTTAATGGATTTTTCCTTTGGCAATGAAAACACTTGTCTTTGTCCAGTAACACTCACAAAATGGTATTTGAGAAAATAATTTAAACTTTGATTCCCGATTTGTTTTGTCACCGTGGTCAATAATGTACAACAGGCTTCCTTTGTGTGAAAACAAGTATATTTTGCACACATGAAAGTATATTTCAGGAATGATTTTTCAGTCTTTGTCGTGTATGCCGACAGTCTCAATGAAGCTGATGTTCAATCTCCAAAGAACATCGCCGGTTGAAACGAAAACAAGGAAATTACCAGCAATAAACTGTCCATTAAGTTATGTAGATAGGAAATAACACTATGAGGTTTTTTAATATTGTTTATTTTTTATTATTTCACTCACCTCATACTTCATAATTCATAGCAGACCCTGGGTTTCTTCACATATTTTGTGACATTGTCAATGCTGCGTCACGTTCACAACTGATGTCCAACGGCCTTCTATCCTGCAGACTGACCTCCGCGCCATCTGGTGGCCGACCGAAGAATTTCCAAATCAGTCCTCTTTCTTTATAACCGGGTATTTCAAAATTCATAGTTGTATTTTCATTCTTGCATATGTAAATTTTTTCCCAAATTGTGAGTTCCTTCGGTTTTTTCCAATTGTTTAAGTAATTTTGTTTTGGTTTTCTATTCTATGTTTTTCTGACCAGGCATGTGCAGCTATTGCAGATTTTTCGGTTTCTCCATTTTTAACATTTCTGAGGTGTTCTTTTAATCTTGTATTTAGATTCCTTTCTGTTTTTCCTATGTATATCTTTTCACAATCTTTACAATTAATTTGATAAATTCCCGATTTTTTGCAGTCTTCAATCTTTTCATTTTTGTTGGTTTTTATTAAATTACCTAAGCTGTAATCATTTTTCGGTGCTAATTTAATGTTGAATTTGTTGAAAATTTTTTGAAACTTGTCAAATACTAAAGGATGGTATGTGAACTTCTTGAATTTTTTGCCTATATTTTTATCTGTCTGAAGAGTACTTTCATTGATGACTTTTTGTTCTTTGAATTTATTTATTTTCTTGTGTATCATTTTCTTTTGAAAACCATTATCCTTAGCAATTTGTATGATGTGTTCTTTCTCTTTATTGTAATTTTCTTTAACTGTCCATTGCTGGCAAGCATGTTCATCTCTTTCAAAATCTTGCTTTCAGGAAATGGTTTAGGCCAGATTGCTTTATTGACCTGTTGAGATTTAAAACTGCAGACCCCCTGCTCGGCATTGTCACTGTTGTGCAAAAATGCAAAATATGGTGCTGGCTTTCTATGAAAACAAGATTGTCTTCATTTGCAAAAAACATGACAATAAACCAGAAACTTGTCATTTTATAGGGTCTCAAACTAATATCCTAATATTAAATAGAGAAAAAAGTATAATATATGCACCCATATGCACATATTAGTGAAATATGCGCTAATCCCTTGAATATGCATTTATATGCACTGTAAAATTTTGCCAACTGATTCCAAATGACATGAAACACATTTTCCTCCTTTGTGCATATGTTTATCTTTGAAGGAATAAAACATGCAAATATGCAGAAATCTGCCATCTAGTGATGACCATTTTGAATATAATTTAAAATATAACAATTACTACATGCAGGTGTGTGTCTGAATGAAACAAACCAGTCGAGATGTTCTTCTGTTAATCAAGTAGTTTCACATTTCATACATCTCAATGATGGATAAATTATATTTGAAGACAAAAGTTATACTGTCACACTGGTGTTTCTAGGCCAATGCTCTACCCACTGATCTATCTGAGCACTCCAATCTAAATGCAAATTTGTCTCTTATATACAGTGTTAATTCCTGAGCACCAAATGAGATGGTTTATTTTAGAAAGTAATATTTTGAGGTTCTTTTAATCAAGTTTTTTGAGATTGGAAAACATCTTACCTCAAATATTGTTGATTTATTCTCGAACATGTTTCAATATAATGTTCTATATCATCATCGTCCACTCCTGTGGTCTCGAGGTAGTGTGCTGCCTTGTCATGCAGCGGGCCTGGGTTCGATCCTCAGTCGGGACAGTTTTTCTGGGTGAGGTTTTAATCAGGGTTTTTCCTCACCTGTAAGACAAATGTCAGGAAAACTTTAAGGCCCAAACGGTCCCCGAAATCATATGGCCATCATCATTATCATCCTTCACCGGTGTGGAAAGCAACGGGAAGCTACCACATCTTCAATTCCCTAGTAAAGCTGCAAGCATAGCATGAAAATGCTATGATTGCAGTGAAGGACCTGCCCTCAGGCAGAATTACTATGGATGGGTGGATATCATCATCAGCTTGCCCAGACTGTTATGAACCCTGAATGCCGATATCAACTCCCTCCTCCGGCTGACTGAAGAACCTCCAAACTAGGTCACGTTCAGCAGGGATTTCAAAATTCATTACTCTATTTTTTAGAATACAGTCATCCAGGGTCCACAACAGTCTGGGCAAGCTGTTGATGATATCAAAACATGTTCGAGAATAAATCAACAATAATTTGAGGTAAGATGTTTTCCAGTCTCAAAAAACTTGACCAAATGAGATGTATGAAATGAATAATTAAAAACATTGAAAGAGGCCGTACTGGCTTTATAATGTAATGTAAAATTCCCAATAATTGGTCTTCGTAATAGAAAAGCTGCCATTTGCAAGATAGAAACAAAGGTTTCATAGCATTTGGTGCTTGGGAGTTAACAGTGTATATAAGAGAAAAATTTGTGTTTGGATTCGAGTGCTGAGGTAGCTCATTGGGTAGAGTATTAACCTAGAAAGCCCAAGATCCTGGGTGCAAACCTCAGTCTGAGCGTATAATTTTTCTCTTCAAATATAGTTTCACATTTACAACGTTCAATATGTGTTTAAATTAATGTTGGGAGGTAAACATTATGAGGTTATATCATTAATAGTGAGTGGAGAACATATTTTTAACAACTCACCTCATATAATTTCAAATTTCTTTGATACCGGCGGTTTCAGACAATATCTTGTCCCACTTCAGCCATGACTTCCACTGATAAAATTCTCTGGATGTTGATTTCTCTAAGATGGCAGCACAAGGAACTTAACGACTTGTCCGTCGCGGCCAACTCAGGTTATCCATAAAAGATAACAAAAAATTAATAAATATAATCTTGTATAACTGTAGGCTTTCACGGCCGGCGTCTTGATCCCTATTAGGTTCGTCTTCCGGGCATATAGGCCGTGGTCCAGACGTTCTTCTACTCAACGTTTCGTCTACTGCTGCGGTAGACATCTTCAGGAGATACTGCGTGCTCTCTGTGAACTCCTCAACAGTCGGCTGCAGACTGGCTGGTCGTTGGAAACTCCCTCCCTATTTATAGGCACGCCCCTGGTGGAGAGGCGGTTTTCTGCGCGGTCCGTGTTGCGTGCTGTTTTGTCCAGGCTGTCACTAGCAGAAGTCATAGGCTTCGTTGTCGTATTGTGCAGTGCCGGGATCCAGATTTTGTTTATCTCATGGTTTCTTCTTTTTTGTTAAAGGAATTTTTGTGTTTATATATTTCAATGGCTTCTCTGTACAGTCTGGTGTAATAATGTGATGTTTGGGACAATACCTGTGTTTCTTCGAATCTTATTATATGTTCTTGGTTGTTCATCCAGTGTTCCGCTACGGCTGATTTTTCCTTTTGTTTTAGTCTGCAATGCCTCTTGTGTTCTTGCAATCTTGTGGTAACCATTCTTTTTGTTGTCCCAGCATCCAATTCACCCTGGAAAGAGAAGAGAACAACAGTCTACCGTTTTTGGATGTTTTAGTAATTCGAAACCAAGACATGACACTTGGACACAAGGTATACAGGAAAAAGACTCACACAGACAGATACCTACATAAGCGGTCCAAACATCATCCCAGACAAAAACGCGGAATAATTAAAACCCTGGTGGAATGAGCCAAAAGGATTTCGGAACCACAGTATCTACAAGAAGAAATTAATCATCTCCAAGCAGCGTTTCAATCCAATGGATACAGCAAAACAGATTTTCGCCGAGCCATAAATCCCAATAAATACAAATCCGAAAACGGGAACAAGGAGGAGGCAAAGGGTAAGGTGTACCTACCATATACCAAGACAATAACGGAGAGAATTGGTCGAATATTAAATAAATATAACATATCTACAACCTACAAGCCAAACCAAAAAATCAGCAATATACTGCGCCCAGCCAAAGATACAAGAGATCCGTTAAGTACTGCCGGTATATATCGCATCCCTTGCAGTTGTGGACAGGTTTATATCGGCACAACAAAAAGAATGGTTACCACAAGATTGCAAGAACACAAGAGGCATTGCAGACTAAAACAAAAAGAAAAATCAGCCGTAGCGGAACACTGGATGAACAACCAAGAACATATAATAAGATTCGAAGAAGAAAACACAGGTATTGTCCCAAACATCACATTATTACACCAGACTGTACAGAGAAGCCATTGAAATATATAAACACAAAAATTCCTTTAACAAAAAAGAAGAAACCATGAAGATAAACAAAATCTGGATCCCGGCACTGCACAATACGACAACGAAGCCTATGACTTCTGCTAGCGACAGCCTGGACAAAACAGCACGCAACACGGACCGTGCAGAAAACCGCCTCTCCACCAGGGGCGTGCCTATAAATAGGGTGGGAGTTTTCCAACGACCAGCCAGTCTGCAGCCGACTGTTGAGGAGTTCACAGAGAGCACGCAGTATCTCCTGAAGATGTCTACCGCAGCAGTAGACGAAACGTCGAGTAGAAGAACGTCTGGACCACGGCCTATATGCCCGGAAGACGAACCTAATAGGGATCAAATATAATCTTGTAAGATTCTCTCAAAAAATGTTAAAGTAAAAAACTCATGGTGTGAGAGGCCTAAAAGAACCTTGGCCTACCGGCCAGCTGCTGGCCTCACATCCACATGTGTTATAGTCCGTGAGGGCTAAAGTGTCTAGAATATTTTAGAAAGAGGAAGAGATTACTCACCATCTTCTTTCTCTCTCATACACATATCTCTTCACGGTGACAGCGGTAGGGCAGACACTCCCTGTAGTGAACATAGATCAGTGGTGGCATTCCCTTCTTCTAAAGATTAATTTTACACTAATATAATATCTCACAAACTACAAACCAACTCTGAAACAGTCGCCACTGACAAAAATTATGTGAACAAAAGTGACTGGGTGGAAGTGGGGGTGGAGTTTTTCTAGCATTCCTAAGTAATTTTACAAGGGTAGCCCATTATAGTACACATGACACTCAGACGTCTAGCGAAGGGTGGAAGAACAGTTCTCTAGACAAGGATAGCAGAAATCATGCTAACTTACAACTTTTACACTATAATTATAGAAGTAGACGATCATCCAGCCAGTTGTAGGCAGCTTGTTGCATCCCCCAGCCGTTATAGCTGGTTTTCTCAACTTGAAGCCGCTACTTATTGTAGCTACCCAAATGCTTCATTATGCTGGGTGGGTCCCATAGTGGCTGAAATTCCATCAGAAAATTTCTTCCTCCATGGAGACTGGAACCAGCTCTGCGCCAAGGCATTGGCTACAGCACGGGATAAATATATAAAGTGGTTATTGGTCCAATCATACTCTTACTTTAAAAGGATGTAATAAACTGTTGTAGGGATATGTACGGGCCGCATGTGGTACTGATTTGTCCATCTGATGACCCCTTGGTGCTTTTTCACAGGAGTAGGTTACGTCCAAGACTTTCTCTTCATCATTATCCTTCACACAAACACCCCTCTCTGCATAAAGCGGTCTGACCACATTAATACCATCTCGTCGGTTGCGGTGGTCTGGTGGTTATGTTCCTTGCCTCTAATACCGTGGGGTTGAGGATTTAAATCCGAGAAATTTTGAAGAAGTGGCTGAATTCAAATACCTAGGAACAATAATTACAAATAGGAATGAGATGCACAAAGAAATTAAACATAGGCTCAATTCTGCATGCTGCTATGCACAATAGGGGTTCTTGTCGTCCCAATTTCTCTAAAAAAACATTAAACTGAAAATATATAAAACTCTTATCTTCCAGTTATATTATATGGATGTGAAACATGGACTCTTACTTTAAGGGAGGAGAAAAATATTAAGGGTATTTGAGAATAAAGTTCTTAGGAAAATGTTTAGATCAAAGAGAGATGAACAGACAGTTGAATGGAGAAGACTACATAACAGTGAGCTACATGATCTTTATGGGAAACCAGATGTAATAAGAACAGTTAAGTCTCGTAGAGTATGATGCGCATGACATGTGACACGAATGGAGAATGAAAGATGGGCATGGAAGCTTCTTTCAGGAAAACATGAGGGAAAACGACCTGTTGATAGACCAAAAATGAGGTGGGAGAATAACATTAACCATGATTTGTGGGAATTGAATTATACATGGAATGATTGGAAAACATTAGCTCTGGATTCACACCCGTGAATCTGTATGTTAGATAGTGCCACTTCCTGTAGTTATGAAATGGTAATGAGATTACAACCCACCATTTTGTTTTACGACTGAGCAAAAGTAAAAAAAAAAGGTCACTGGTCGGGACCGGTATTTGAACTTGGGACCTGCCGAACACGAGTCCAACCCGCTCAGTCTGTTGGTCAGAGATGAAAGGCTGTAGTGTTACGAAATGACAGTTTGGAATCGAAACGCAGACTTCCTGGTTTTGAGCGGGGTCCGTGACCGGAAGCTCCAAGGCCGTATGCCCCCACTCCCCCTACGTACAGTTTGCAGGAATTGCTGGGGAATTTCTAATTCCGCGGAGGAATTTGGTTGTCTCTTCGTAAAACAGAATGGCTTCATCTACTACCTGTTCCACACATATCTCAGAATGTTACAATGCGAGCCAAACTTCCTCTCAGCACGTCTCTCCTTGGCTAATCATGTGGGTGATGCAGAACCTACTCTAACTGGCTCACTCTATTCAACATCATGCGATAACAACATATTTATTAGAAAGAAATATGGGAACAATTGAAATAGGAGATGGCATGGTCATCTATAGTTGATGGAACCCGCAGACCCTGAGTACAGTTCCGTAACAAACATACGCGTATCCTGTCGTAATCATAGAGAACCGAAGGTCGTAATGGGTTCCCAATAAAACGTATTTCTGCTGTCATCCATTCGCGTGACATGACTTGTTCATCTCACAAAAGAACGGTCAACCATTGCAAACTCAGCATTTCCACTCCTTCCTTAACTGAGCCTTACTTTTAGTGTCCGCATACAAACCATTTATTTTAATATTGTCTATCATCTGATGTCTTTTTTTCTGTCTCTAACCTTCTTTCCGATGACCATTCCTTCTAGTGCATCCGTCAGCAGGCAGTTTCTTCTTAGCCAGTGGTCAGTCCAATTTCTTCTCCTCTTCTTTACGAGTTCCAGCATTGTTCTTCCTTCACCCACTCTTTATTTTTTATTTTGTCTTGTCATTGCATGCCGCAACCTACCTTGAAATTTGTCTCAGACAAGCGTTGTGAAGTACGAACGCCGTGTCCAAACTGTTGTCTGCTGTTTTTAACTCCAAGCCACTAAAATCAGCGCCAAATCTCTCGTTTAAACTACACGGAAGTAATACAACTCCCGAATTTATAGACCGCATAACCCTCGCTACGTGCCTTCTGCGTCACTCCATTCCGCTGTAAGGGCCGCTTGCAAATACATTAGTCTCTGGTGAGTTGAGTTTTCCGTGAGAACGTGCAAAGTTCGAATTAGCGAGTTGCTGACTGCTCATGCATGAAAGTAGTTTTTTTTCGTAATATTGGCAAGAAATTACCCAGAATTCTCAGCGATAAAACCACTTCTGTTATTTTCTTCTGCTAAAGGAACGCATTTACGCTTGCGTCCCGCAAATAATACCGTATACGGCGACGTCTGCATCGCGCGATATTACGCCGATTCTCCTGTTCTTCCAGTTGAATTCTTTGCTAGACTCTATCAAATTCCTCTTCTCCGTGTATATCGAAAACATGATCGAAGTCTTCAAGGTCCGACATCTTGGATAAAGCAGCAAGGTTTCAAACTACATCGGTTCCCATCGGGTTGCTCACGATTCGTTCTCTGCAAATCACCTCGCCAGGTAGCTTAGGAATTTCGACAATTATTATCGCATGAACAGACTTTTGAGTACGCAAAAACGTCTTTGGATGCAACTTTCTCAGCAGAGAAAGACTTTTACGGTCTAATGCGTTCATAGATACGACCCTAAGTCAAGTAGAGAGACCATCTACTCCGTACAGTGGGTTGCCATTGCTGGAGTCTGTTTTTTTTTATTTTAGTGCCTTGCAGTTAAAAACGGCATGTATTTTTTTGGACACTGTCTTGGTACCTCACAACGCTTCTCTGGAAGAAGGTAGGTTTCAGCATGCGACAGTTCCTTTGTCACCTTTCAATATTGTGTCAACTGTATAAATTATGAAGTGCACCCCATAGCCAAGCGGTTTAAGACATCTTGCCTTGGTGCAGAGCGTGGGACTTGCGGAGTCCCCGTGGAATTTCGGCCAGTATAGGATCATTGCTCACAGGATAATGAAGGTTACAGTAAGTAGCGGCTCCAGGCCGAGAAAACTAAGTATAACGGCTGGAGGCCAGTCGCGCTGACGAAATGTTACACCTATACTGACTAGATAATGATCCACTTCTGTGAATAACACATGTGGATGTGAGGCCAGCAGCTGGATTATAGGTCAAGGCCCTCTAGCCCTGTCGCTCATACAAAATAAATAAAAATAAGGCTATTCTATGGCGTGGTAACACCTGTAAATATATGATCAGAGAAAATAACACGCGTTCTCGCTAGAGCCAATTGCCAACAAGTTTACTCATATATAATATTAGTGTCGAATACATAGTTTTCGGAGTCATTAAGGTGATTGGTGACAGTGCTGATGTCATTTATGCTCGTTTGACCCATGCAACCATAAGGGAGTGAAAATAAAATATCCAACATGGCCGACATTAGTGTCGGAACCATGGTTTTTGGGATAATAATAATAATTAATAATAATAATGTTTTATTTATTCTGGCAGAGTTAAGGCCATGAGGCCCTCTCTTCCACTCAACCAGCACAAATACAAATAAATATTTGACAAATATAGATATACACTATACTAATTATAAACAGTTAAAGATACATTAAATGTAGCAATGTAAATTTCATGTACAAACAACATTTTATACGATAATAACAATAATAATACGATAATAATAATAATAATAATAATATAAATATGATAAATTATACGAGAAACGCCAATTAATATATGTACCTTACACTGGGTAATGATGAAGTCGAGGTTAGAGCAAATATAAATTTAGATTTCTTTTAAAAGTTGCCAATATCCGGCAGCCCCTTATTTCTTGTGGTAGGGAATTCCAGTTGCGAGAAGTGAAGATGGTATATAACATGGAGTGATATGATGTCCTATGTTGCGGTATATTAAGCAAGACACTATGTTGTGTTTAAGTTATGGTTGGAGGAAACGAGATGATAAATAATTGGGAATCGAGGTATGTAGGATCTTAAATAAGAGAATTAGACAGTGCGATTTCCTTCTCTCTTTTAGATGTAGCCATGACAATTCGTGGAATAATAGAGAAATGTGATCGTATTTTCGAACATTAAATATGGGGTCTCTTATTTGATGGCGACAGCTTCGATAACGTTTTAAGTCCATGTTTGGCGTGTGGTACCCCTAAGGAAGAGGGTCAAAAATAGTATTTCCAAATAGGCTGTCGAATCCATTGTTTTTTGGGGTCACTTACTGATTTATTTAAAGAAGATTGAGATGAATAGGCCCAACTGTACGAACAACGGCGGGCAGTCGGCTAGTTTATTATAAATTGTAGTTCATTCTCCTCGGTCAAAGCTCACGTGATTGATCTAAATTTAACAAACTCTAGTTGTCATTTGTTTTAACGTAGGCCTACACGTTTTCCTAACTTTTAACAAATGAACATCACAACAATGTGCATTGCTACGCGAAAGTGGTTTTAATGTGTTTTACGTTTGTTGCGTTTTGTTTTGTTTTACTGCGATGTAATGACTTGAGATAACCTGCAGTAACGTAACAGATAAGCATGTTTACTTACATGTAATTTCAATTGTTCAACTTTTTTTAGCATTTCCAGTTGCCTCTATTTTCAAGTAACTCTTGTTTTGAAATGTGCATATATTTTTTTTGTATCACTGAGTAAGTTTGTTTTACCTGTTTAACGAGGCCTTGCATTCCCCAACCAAAACACCCTCGATAGCTCACAAAAACACCATTATCTTCTCTCTAAACTTGTTGTTAAACCTTTTTTCAACAACAGAATTAAACACAACTGGGAATAATACATGTCTCACTCACACTTTCGGACCCATAGGTTCAAAGCCGCGCGGACATAAGCTCTCCATACTTTCCAATCCTGAGTTATTGTTTTCCAATCATTCCCCTGTACAATCCACCTCCATCAGATCATGGTGAATGTTATTCTCCCACCTCATCCTTGGTCCAAACTCAGTGTTTTCGTACAAGAAGCCTCCATTCTCCTCTTTCAATCCCCATTCGTCCCACATGTCCTGGCCATCGCAGTCTACAAGACTTGCCTATTCTTTTTTCACTTGGTTTCCTATAAACGTCATGCATCACGCTGTTATACAGTTTTCTCCATTCACCTGTCTATTCGTATCTGTTTGATACAAACATTTTCATAAGAAATTTATTCTCAAACACTCGTAATCTTTTTTTCCTTCCTGAAAGTAAGAGTCTATGTTTCACGCCCATATAGGCCTAATATAACTGGTAGAATAACAGTTTTATATATTTTCAGTTTAATGTTTTTTGAAAGGAGTTGGGACATCAAGAGTCTCTGCAATGCATAATAGCACGCATTTCCAGAATTGAGCCTATGTTTAATTTCTTTGTGCATCTCATTCAAAATAAAGTGATAAAGTGATCCCACTATAGGCCATAGGAGACCCTTGGGGTTGTAGGAGGTTAAGGGTCTCACTTTTTCTAGGCAATCGGCACTTGTCAGTTCTGCATTACGGTCGATTTTAACCTCAGCACAAGCGTCCGGTACTCATTTCAGTTAGAGGCTGAGTCGACCCCAGGGCCATGGTGCAACCATAAGGTTTGGGCCAATTTCCTATTTGTAATTATTGTTCCTTGGTATTTGACTTGAACCACTTCAAAATTTGCTTTATTTGTTGCTAAATCGCTCCCTTCCCATTATATAATGAATTTGTACGCGCGACGATATAATATGAGATGTTTTCTGCACGTGTAGTAGCGGAGCATGCGCACAAGTGAGAGTATCGCAGCATCACGCGTCCAGTTGTTCAGTTGTAGTTGGGAACGCGCGGTGTTGAGGATGTGTTTAGCGTGTGTTTCTGATAAACACAAGTGTTTCACTTGATGGTAAGTTTCACGTACTTTATTTTGTAGCGATAAGCCATCTGTAGGACACAAAAAACATTGCAGAATGCTCCGGTGCATCTCTCTACCCACATATCTAATACACAACTGTCTTTCTACTCATCTGTGTTTGTATGTCTTTCATTCCGTGTCTTACAGTTCTGTTCTGTAATATAATATTGTATGCGCATTTATTACTATTGTTATATTCCAGTCTTTATATGTATTTTCATATATCTATCTGCCTGTATGTGTCTGTCTATCCATATACCCAATTGTCTTTCCTTTCTATCTAGGTGCGTAGTACATAATTGTGCCTTTGTTTTGTATCTACCTTTATCTTTCAATCTACTTGCCTATATTTCTACTTGTCTAAAAATAAACACAGTAATAATAATAATAATAATAATAATAATAATAATATACTCTTTAAGGGAGGAAATGAGATTACGGGTATTTGAGAATAAAGTACTTAGGAAAAATTTTGGGCCAAAGAGAGATGAACAGACAGATGAATGGAGAAGACTACATAACAATGAACTACATGGTCTTTATAGGAAGCCAGATATAATAAGAACAGTCTCATAGACTGCGATGGGCAGGACATGTTGCACGTATGGGGAGTGAAAGATGTACATGGAAGCTTCTTGTAGGAAAGCCAGAGGGAAAACGCCCAGTTGGTAGACCAAGAATGAGGTAGGAGAATAACAGTAACTATGATTTGAGGGAAGTAGATTATAGAGGAGATTATTGGAAAACATTAGCTCAGGATAGGGATGTATGGAGAGCTTATGTCCGCGCTGCCATGAACCTACGGGTTCGATAGAGTGAGTCATAATATCAAAGAAAATATTTGAAACTGATTTACGACATCATACTTTAATCTCATTTTGCGGGTTGTCAAGGCCCCCCCCCAACACCCCTCAGTTATTTTTCAGTCTAGTTATCTGCTATTGTACCTAAGTATACCTGGCAGCATTTTCACTGGTGCCACATGTCCTGCCCTAGCAGTTTATATGAGACTTAACATCAGCATTTTCACCTACTTTTTACGGAAACAGTTGTCAAGTAGGTTTCTTTTGTTGTCACCAGAAGTTTTTGTCATTCTTCACAATTAAACATTAAATTTCTCATGAGAAGTTAAACTAAATATGTTTGGTGTAAACTCCCAGTTGGTAGACCAAGAATGAGGTGGGAGAATAACATTAACCATGATTTCAGGCAAGTACGTTGTACGTAAGATGATTGGAAAACATTAGTGATGTGTGGAGAGGTTATATCCGCGCGGCCAGTGTGGTCTTTATTTTCGAATTTCATTTCCCATACGCATACATATTGTACACACAAGGGTGGTCCTTGTTTAGAGGGAGGAATTTAAATATCGGATTTCAACGCACACCCTCTAACTTCGGCCAGGTATTAAATTTCATTACAATAAATTAACATTAACCCGTGCCGCATTCCACCTACATTTAAAAATATTCATAAATAACGCCACGAGTGATTTCCAATTTATCTAGAGAAGTTGGAAATCAAGAGTGGCATTTGTTAGGACTATTTAACGAATAAAATTAAGCTGTTTACTCACAAATCATTATTTAACTATAGTTATTTTAAAATATTTATATATTTAATGTAAACGGCGATGTTTGAAAACAAATGAGAAACGATTGGTACGCTTCGTTTGCTTCCTTTGTTCATCACTGCAACCAGATCATATTTATTGCCAAAAGATCGCAATGTTGTAAGAATGTACCCTAGTGGAGAAATTTATAACCAACGTTATAGGTATTAATTAATTTCTCATGTAAATATGTCAATTATATTTTTCTGAGTAATTTCCTGGAAAATAATTCGTTGAAGAAAGTGCAAACAGTGTTTTTTTTGTGGTATAATCAATTGTTACAAATGTTTTTATATTAACTCCCGCATGCGCTATGTGTTGACATTCATGCACTATATATACAATCTGGTAGCCGTATTTCTTAGAGAGTCAGTCACTGCAAAATAATTCTATGACCTATTCAGAATGTTAAAAAGGAGGTGCTTTCTTTATTATGATAAACTTTAGTTGGTAAATTCTGGGTGAAACACGACTGTGATTGGTTGTAAATAAAAAAATATTGAAATGTGATTGGTCATTGACTCCCATTTGGGGCATGAGTTAAATAGTCAACAAAATTACTTACAATTGCCTTAAAGAAGATAAATAAATCAATAAACATCTTGAAATACAGCCATTTTAAATAAATTAATTGTCCACATCATAAATCATTACATAATAACACTATGATGTTATTTAGTTGTGTTTTTCACTCACCTCGTATATCTTGATTTTTATGCAGACCAGGGTGGGTTTCGTCGCTAACCTTCGCGACATTCTGCATAAAAGTCAAGAAATATGAAGCGAGTCAAAACACAACTCTTACTTACTCACTCACTGGCACTATCGAACCCGTAGGTTCATGGTCGCGCGGACATAAGCTCTCCATACATCCCTATCCTGAGCTAATGCTTTCCAATCATTCCCTGTATAATCTACTTCCCTCAAATCATAGTTAATGTTGTTCTCCCACCTCATTCTTGGTCTACCAACTGGGCGTTTTCCCTCTGGCTTTCCTACAAGAAGCTTCCATGCACGTCTTTCATTCCCCATACGCGCAACATGTCCTGCCCATCGCAGTCTACGAGACTTAACTGTTCTTATTATATCTGGCTTCCTATAAAGACCATGTAGTTCATTGTTATGCAGTCTTCTCCATTCACCTGTCTGTTCATCTCTCTTTGGTCCAAAAATTTTCCTAAGAACTTTTTTCTCAAATACTTGTAATCTCCTTTCCTCCCTTAAAGTAAGAGTCCATGTTTCACATCCATATAATATAACTGGTAGAATAATAGTTTTATATATTTTCAGTTTAACGTTTTTTGAAAGGAGTTGGGACATCAAGAGTCTCTGTAATGCATAATAGCACGCATTTCCAGAATTGAGCCTATGTTTAATTTCTTTGTGCATCTCATTCCTGTTTGTGATTATTGTTCCTAGGTATTTTAATTCAGCCACCTCCTCAAAATTTCCCTCATTTGTCATTAGCTGTCCATTTCCATTATATAATGAATTTCTACGTGTGACCATATATTTAGTTTTATTGATATTTACTTCCAGTACTAATTTCTTAGTGTTACTCAATAGTGTGTGCGTGTTGGCCTTTAGTATCTCCTCGCTATCTAATATAATTAATCATAAATCATTACCATTTTTTATCGATATTTTCGCGCCTATACTACCTCAATGCAGCACGGATTCCTCATCTGAAATTTCAACAAAATTGATTTTAAATTACTTCTTAAAACCAAAGAAAGAAAAATGGAGGGTGCGCGGAACGAAATACGAAAAGTCGAAAGTAAGGACCGCACTAATGTTCACATTAACTGCCATCAGTAACTATTTGTCCACCGCTGTGGTCTCTAGGTAGCGTGCTGCCTTGTCACGCAGCGGGCCCGGGTTCGACCCCGGTCGGGGGCAGTTTTTCTGGGTGAGGTTTTTATCGGGGTTTTTCCTCACCTGTAAGACAAATGTCAGGAAAACTTTAAGGCCCAAACGGTCCCCGAAAACATATGGCCATCATCATCATCCTTATCATTACCATCATCATCCTTCACCGGTGTGGAAAGCAACGGGAAGCTACCACAACTACAATTCCCTAGTAAAGCTGCAAGCATAGCATGAAAATGCTATGATTGCAGTTAAGGACCTGCCTTCAGGCAGAATTACTATGGATGGATGTATGTAAATGGACAGTTAATAAAAATTAGGGCAATTTTGAGGAAGTGGCTGAATTCAAATACCTAGGAACAATAATTCCAAACAGGAATGAGATGCACAAAGAAATTAAATATAGGCTCAACTCTGGAAACACATGCTATTATACATTAGAGGAATTCTTGTCGTCCCAGCTTCTCTGAAAATATATAAAATTCATAAGAACTACCTTTTTAGGAGTATTATTAAATGTAATTTTTGGATAAACATTGCATTCTTTGTGTTGCTCCCCTCCCTGGCTGTGTGTTGTATTGAGCTGTGTGTTGGGGGTAAATTTGAACACAAGAAGGGAAGTTTATTGACCTGTAAAGTTGGCGATAACATTGACAGACTTGTGAGGCCCGAACTACAGACTGTCAGAGTAGAAACCAGTCAGTCGCAATTGTCCCAGTAAGGAAGCGAACCCAAGGACACCCGGTAAAGTTTCGTTTTCACTAAAGAATTTGTCTAGCTTTGCTATCGATTCTAAGAAGTCAGTAATATTCTTCAACGAGTGGCTCATGCGATAGCGTTTGGCACTTCGTCGGGAAGTCCCGAGTTGAGATTCCGGTGACTACCAAACTAAATGTTTGTTTTTCTCAGTCGTGGCGGCAAATTCTGGGTTGTAATTTAATTGCCAGAATCCATTTACACCTTCTGTTTTCGGGGTAAAGTCGTTGGTTTTTACGCAGCGGACCCTAATTCGTTCTTCAGTTGGGATAAATTTCCTGGATGATTTTTTCCCTCATGTTAGAATACATGTATTTGAGAATAAAAACAAGTCCACCGCTGTGGTCTCGAGGTAGCGTGCTGCCTTGTCATGCAGCGGGCCCGGGTTCCATTCCCGGTCGGGACAGGTGAGGTTTTTATCAGCATTTTTGCTCACCTGTAAGACAAATGTCAGGAAGCCTATAGGGCCCAACGGTCCCCAAAAATCATCTGGCCAAAACATAGCATGAAAATGCTATGATTGCACTGAAAAACCTGCCCTCGGTTACAATTACTGTGGATGGATGGAATGAAAATAATCGAAATCGTTAAACCATCGTCATGTATGGCGTGACAGCCCTAGCCTTCCTCAGAATATCCTTCCAAACTTCTCTATTTGCTGCTAAATTCTAACCAATTTCTAATTTTACTAATTCTAATATCCTGCAAGACATTGACCTCTCATCTTAATTTTGGCCTTCGTTTGTAATGCTTGTGCCATATAGATATTGTCCATACGTATGAAATGCCCAGTCGAGGCCATTCTATTAATTTTATATACTTCATTTAATCGGGTTCCTTATATATATCACAATTTCTCCTTCTTCTTCTTTGACAGCCCCCAAAAAATAGCTCATAAAATTTTTATTTTAAAAGTAGGCAGAGATTTGTCACATGACTTAAGCAATTTCTGAGCCCAAATATTTAAACGTATGAACAGTTTGGAATTTCAAAATCGTTAAACCATATTCTAAAAATGTTTACAGATTATGGAATATTTCTTGGAAAAAAAAAATGTTTATGAAACTATAGCATACATTTGCCGCGGCTGCAGAAATGCCTACATTTACCAACACGACATTGCGTTACAAAACAATACTTGAGCACACGTTTTTATTACTTACAGATATTAAAAATATATTTTTACAAAATTAGCTTTAGTAGAATTGATTCAATTTGCCATGTGCCCTGGAAAGAAGGTTAGAGGCAGAAAAATACATCAGATGACAGGCAATATTAAAGAATAAATGGTTTGTATGCGGATACAAACAGGAAGGCTGAGTTAAGGAAAGAGTGGAGAATGTTGAGTTTGCAGTTAAACACCTGCTCTTGAGCAGAGCACTGTGTATGTAGCACTAAAAAAACTTGGGAATTATTATTTGACAACTTCAAAAAATAAAATTATGGCTTTTCAGGGCAAAGTGCCAGTCAGAGCAAAAATAATAATCAATAATGAAATAATAGAACAGATAGCACACTTTAACAGACAGGTGAATGGAGAAGACTACATAACAATGAACTACATGGTCTTTATAGGACGCCAGATATAATAACAGTTAAGTCTCTTAGACTGCGATGGGCAGGACATGTTGCGCGTATGGGGAATGAAAGACGTGCATGGAAACTTCTTGTAGGAAAGCCAGAAGGTAAACGCCCAGTTGGTAGACCAAGAATGAGGCGCGAGAACAACATTAACTATGATTTGAGGGAAGTAGATTATACAGGGAATGATTGGAAAGCATTGGCTCAGGATAGGGATGTATGGAGAGCTTGTGTCCGCGCGGCCATGAACCTACGGGTTCGATAGTGCCAGTGAGTAAGTAAGTAAGCACACTTTAACTACCTTGGTTCAGATATAACATATAGCTACGAATGGGATATTCGCAATAAATTAAACCGATATCAAATGATGTGTGGCACCATAAGAAGATCCCTCCGAAAGACTCGAAGAGAAACTCAGCTCAGGTTTTATAAAATTATGGCTGTTCATGTTCTTTTATATGGATCTGAATCTTGGGTACTTACAAAAAAATATATCTCACACATTCAAGCTACTGAAATGAAATTTTTAAGATCCGTAAAAGGATGTACACGCATGGATAGATTACACAATGAATCAATAAGAAATGAACTGGAGATATTTTCAATACTCGATAAACTAGAAGAGCACAAATACCAATGGAAAGAACATTTACACAGAATGGACAATACAAGATTACCCAAAAAGATCAACACCTACAAACCACATGGAAAAAGATCTTTGGGACGGCCAAGGAAACGATGGACTTGAGATCGCAACAGGTCGCATTGACCTAATCCTGGAAAGGAAGAAGAAGAATAATTATTATTTGATATCTTGAAAAAAACGGGGAATAGTCGTGAATTTCATATTTGTAATTTACTGGACACCCTGTGGTAGGCCAAGGGCCTTCTATGTCTCTCGTCCCATGGACCAGCTGTAGAATTTATAAAAATGTATCTGTGAATCTGGTGCGACTATTCTATAATGTTTCTTAAGGCAGGATGCCACAACCCGATGGGATCACAATTTTGAAACGGGCCTAAATCTTGTGGCCACACAATGATCCTGGGGTCGATTCCGCCCCTAATGGAAATGAGGACCAGACTATGATCTGAGAATAAAGGCGGCCGTCACGCAGGGCCATAAGTTACTACCATCCAAAGGGCGTCCTAAGTGCAATCACTTTTATATGAAACGTACAGTAACAGTTTGTGTGGATGACGTAGCGTAGCTTGTAATTAGGGGTTGTTAGTGGGATTGTAAATCACAGAGAATTCCTTTACAGTCACCAATTAAGGGGATGAAAAATGTGTACCGGTATCGACCCCAAGAGAACTCTATACTACATTCAGGACTAAATTCACTTTTGTTACTGTATTTTATTTCATCATCATGAACTTATTTAATAATAATAATAATAATAATAATAATAATAATATATAATCTTCTTGTTATTCTTCACGGTTTAGGCTTATTTACTAGCCTGTTCCGGCTCCAAATTGCTGCTCTTTCCATCTTTTCCTTGGTCTTCCCAAGCTTCTTCTTCCTCGTGGTGAATAATAATAATAATAATAATAATAGCTTTACTTTACCTGGCAGAATTAAGGCCTTAAGGCCTTGTCTGCCACTCAACCAGGTTTTAAGAAAATACAAAAAAATAGTCTTACATCTAAATTACAATAAACATAAATAATTACATGTTATAAATACAATACAATTATTATTTATAATGTATTTTGATTTACTCTAGGTTTAACGAATTTAATGTATAATACGTGTCCCGCGCCGTAGCCGAGCGGTTAAGGCAGGAAGCCTTGGCGCAGAGCTACGGGACTTGCGCTGGTTCGAGTCTCCGTGGGGAAGAAATTTTCTCATGGCATTTCGGCCAGTATGGGACCGGTGCCCACCCAGCATCGTGAGGCAATTGGGTAGCTACAATGAGTAGCGGCTCCAGGTTGAAGAACCAGCTATAACGGCTGGGGGACTCGACATGCTAACCACATGTCACCCCTACACTGGCTGTTGATCATCTACCTCTGTGATTGACACATGTGGATGTGAAGGGCCAGCAGCCGGCTGGTAAAAGGGCAACCGCTGAAAAGTGGAAAGACCCTCAATCGGAATGTATAATACGTACAAGATATATAAAAAACGAGAAAAAATGATGAATGACATAGTATTTTTTTAGGTCGTTCCTATGAGATCACAAGATGTGGTCGGTCAGTCCATCTTAATTTTGGTCTTCCTTTATATCGACGTGCTTTAGGTTGACACTGCAGTGCTAATTTAGGAAACTGAGATGAACCCATTCTTTGTACGTGTTGTAATCAATTGCTTTGATTTCTTCAACTATATTTTGAACTTTGAATCTAACACGTATGCGGTATCTGTTTTTAGGATGGAAAAAAATCCAAGGACCAATTCCTCCGGGAGAGACTTTAAGTCGTGGGCCCGAGTCTCAAGAATTTGAGGATAGCTCAGGATAGGGATATATGGAGAGCTTATGTCCGAGGGGCCATGAACCTGCGGGTTCGATAATGTCAGTGACTTAGAGTTACTTAGTTAATTTTTATTTTAATTCTTTGCGTTTTCCACACATAAGCATACATTTTGTTTTGAGGGTCATGTGGAACGGTATACTTTATTTAAATACGCTTTTTAACAGTTAAGATACATAATTAATAAGTGTCGCTGTAGAAAGACGGGTGCGATGAGTTGCCATATAAGGGCGGGCGTCAACACCCGTTACGGCGCTCACATACAATTCGCCTTGCACTTCTGGGTCCAGAGTTCGCGTTCGGTCATTGAATTACATTTCTTGAGTGAAATTTAAGTTTTTCCTGTGAGGTTATTTAATGAAGATGTGACATCTAATTGACTATTTAACTCATGCCCCAAATGGGAGTCAATGACCAATCACATTTCAATGATTTTTTATTTACAACCAATCACAGTCGTGTTTCGCCTAGAATTTACCAACTAAAGTTTATCATAATAAAGAAAGCACCTCCTTTTTAACATTTTGAATAGGTCATAGCATTATTTTGCAGTGACTGACTCTCCAAGAAATACGGCTACCAGATTGTATATATAGTGCATGAATGTCAACACGTAGCGCATGCGGGAATTAATATAAAAACATTTGTAGCAATTGATTATACCACCAAAAAAGAGAAACCAGTATTTGAACTTTGTTAAATGTATTTTTTTTTTCCCAGGTAATAACATTCCAGAAAAATATAATTGTCATATTTACATCATAACGACATCAGAAATGAATTAATATACAGTTTGATGTGTTTCATTTTTTCTCCACTAGAGTCCATTCTTACAATATTGCGTTCCTTTGGCAATAAATAATATGATCTGGTTGCAGTGACGAACAAAAGAAGAAAATGAAGCGTAGCAATCGTTTCTCATTTGATTTCAAACATCGCCGTTTACATTAAATATATAAATATTTTAAAATAACTATATTTAAATAATGATTTGTGAGTAAACAGCTTAATTTTATTCGTTGAATAGTCCTAACAAATGCCACTCTTGATTTCCAAATTCTCTAGATAAATTCACTCCTCACGAAGTGAGTCGTGAATTTATCGATAATTTGGAAATCACTCGTGGCATTACTTATGATAAACTCATTTTTGTATCAAAGAGAGATGAACAGACAGGCGAATGGAGAAAACTACATAACATTGAGCTGCATGATGTTTATAGAAAACCAGATATAACAGTTAAGTCTTGTACACTGCAATGCATAGGACATGTCACGAATAGGAAATGAAAGAGGGGCATGGAAGCTCCTTGTAGGAAAGTGCCGCAAGAATGAGGAGGGAGAATAATATCAACTGACTGAAGTAGATTATGCAGGGGATGACTATAAACATTAGCTCAGGATAGGGATGTATGGTAAGCTTATGTCCGCGCAGCCATGAACTTACGGTTTGGATAGTGCCAGTGACTTGGGATCAGATACCCTAGTGTCCCCTCCTATAGATTCTCAACCCGAATAAAATTAATCTTCTTCTTCTTCTTAAACTTAATTTGAAGGATTTTCATCCTGTTTATTTCCAAAATCACTCCTCGGAGGAAGACGTATTGGATGTGCATTCACTGTCTGTCCATCTCTTGGCTGGTCTTCCTCTTGTTCTTCTCCCGTCCATTGGTCTATCTTCTTCAGCACTTTTTGCAAGCCGGTTTTCTTCCATTCTTTCTATATGACCCTTTCAATATTTTCGTCTGTCTATAATAAATTCGGTTATGTCTTGAATATGACATTTGTCCCTAATTTCTGTGTTGTGTATTTTATCAAATAATGTTTTCCCCTGAATAGTTCTTAAGATTTTCATTTCGCATGTGCTTATTATTTGTTTAGTTTTTGTTGTATCAGCCTTAGTTTCTGCTCCATATACGATAACTGGTCGAACTATCGTTTTGCTTTGTTTAGACATATGTTTGTTGCCCCAAATTAAATCCTTCATATACCCTGACATTTGTGCTCCTTTATCCAATTATAACTTCGATATATACCTATTCAAATTGTAAAACGTCCTTTAAGAATAAAACAGTTCAATCTCCATGTTTAACAATCATTTAACAATAATTTTACAATCGTTTATTTGTTAAATGATTGCTAGATTATTGTTGGATGATTGTTGAATTTGATTGCGCCTGTGATGAAGCTGTTTGTTCGCCACAGATCCTATTCATCTCGTCTGGCGTTGTAAGTAGAGGGGTTGCCCATGCTCACGTGATCCATTTGATTTTACCTGCCCCTGTCATTGTACATGCAGATGTGTTTAGCGAGTCCCCGTTAAGTGTTTACTGTTTCTGTACAACTTACACAACCTGTGACCTCATTCTCATCTCTCTGTGCTCATTTTGTTGACTCGGAACTTTTTTTCTGTCCATGTTTTCCCTTAGAGATTTAGGCGCAGGTTTAAACCCGATCTGAACCGATGGATTTCCTTAGGAAGCAAAAGTCCAAGAGGCAATACCTCCTAGCAGGGAGCCTGAAGATATTCGAGCTGATAAAAGAACGTATGTACCCCGAGGCATGGGTGCTCCCTAACGGGAGTTTATTGACTAAGATAACACGATTATACTTATTTCTCTACATGTGTTAAGCATAGACACTTGTTTTGCAGTATCTGCAGTTTGTTTTTGTGGCATTTCGCATGGATACTCAGAGATTCACAATCACAGCCACATACATCCTACGGGACGGTGACGGCGGATATAATATTGCTCTGCCTTGATGGGCTCTGGTTATTATATGATCAACGTGGGCTCTAAATTAAAGCAGGATTTTAATATCATAATAAATATGAAAGTTTAAGTTAGTAATTTTGTATTTTAAAATTCTTTTCATATTTAAATATAACTTAAATAAATAAAAACATCTAAATAATTCATTGTTTGTTATTGTTGAATAAAAATGTCTCAGTAACAATTAAAGAAATTGTATTACATAACAGTTTTTGTAAATAATGCTTTTAAAAATTGCTTTAAGTCATTTATGTCAAAATTATAGTTTTCTCTTATAACTGTACTAAGAACACCTGCTTAACTTCATATTCTTAAATGAAAATAAACTGAACTCTGATTGGATGTTAAAACAATTAACTTTTTGATTTAACAAATCAATTTAAACTTTATATTTAGAGAACTATTAACCAATAGAATTTAAAATATAGCATCTTGTGATGTAATAATGATCTTAAAATTATAAAAGAATTACACTAGTCATTCTGCATACAACATTCCACAAAGATAGAAGCAAGAAGAATTCTCAAGATAAAATGTAATATTTAATACAAGAATAATTGATTCCAGAAAAGAAAAGAATTTATTTTAATTGATAGTGAAGAATAATACCACTTACATTTACTTAATCTGCTGGGAACCTACAAAGTGAATAAATTTGTAATTATTTCTACAAGAAACATTTTTTATGATTTTGAAGTGTTTTCCTATCCAGTGTACCAACTTCCGACCTTGAGAAGAGAATCCGGCTCTACTGAAAATTAAACCCAACCTGAACCAGTAATTCTTTTTGGGACACCAATCCTTCTTCAAGATGTTACTACAACATCGGGCATGAAGAGAGTTACTGAGTCAAAATGTCACCACAACGTCGGATAAAGCAATTACTTCTTCAAAATGTAAGCCTTTCATTCAATATTAGGCCTAAATATATGACAGAAGTTTGTACTGGCAGAGGTTGTGAGCTGGATTGGACATGGAAAGTTCGATTTGGAAAACAGGACGACTTGCGTTTTGCATGAGAAATAGACCCTGCTGAATTTGTAGGTTAAGGGGAACATGCGTGTTTATAGCAGGATTTTAATACCATAATAAATATGAAAGTTTAAGTTAACAATTTTATATTTTAAAATTCTTTTAATATTTAAATATAACTTAAATAAAGAAAAACATCTAAATAATTAATTGTTGTTCATTGTTGAATAAAAATGTCTGAGTAACAATTAAATAAATTGTATTATATAACAGTCTTTCTAAATAATGCTTTTAAAATTGTGTATTAAGTCATTGTTGTCTGAAATATAAAGCTTTCTGTTATAACTGTAATAGGAACACCTGCTTAACTTAATATTTTTAAATAAAAGTATACTAAATTCTGATTGGATATCAAAACAATTAACTTTTTTTGATTTAACCAATCAAATTTAAACCTGCTATTAATGGACCATTAACCAATAGAATTTAAATATAAAATCATGTGATGTAATAATGTTCTTTAATATTATAACAGAATTACACTAGTCAGTCTGGATATAACTTTCATCAAGGATAGAAGCAATAACAGCTCTCCTGATAAAATGTGATATTTAATACCAGAAAAATAGTGGATCCAAGAAAAGAAAATAATTTAATTTTAATTGACGGTGAAGAATAATACCATCTATATTTACTTAATCTGCTGGGAAATTAAATAGTAAATAAATTTACAAATATTTCTACAAGAATCAGTTATTAGTGATTTTTAAAGTGTTTTCCTATCTTGTGTACCAACTTCGACCTTGAGAAGAGAATCCAGCTCTACCGGAAAATCAAACCCAACCTGAACCAGTAATTCTTATTTATTATTTTGGGACACTAATCCTTCAAAATGTTACTACAACATCGGGCATGAAGAGAGTTAGCTGCTTCAAAACATCGTCATAACATGGGAAAATATTTTTTTTTTTAAATTGCGCCCACAACGTGGAAAATAATGAACTGACTAAAATACGTCTTCATGTTGCAATTATTTTTTCATTTACGTGCGTTAATAATTGAAATAAAATACTAAGGTTCGGTTTCACCAACAGAGGTAACTGCATTACGCCAGTTTAAGCTATGCATTATACACGGGGAAAACTAGCGTAATACAGTTACCTCTGTTGGTGAAACCGACCCTAAAACAATGTAGGGTTGTGTGGTATTTTTAAAACAGTGAGTTGCCTACATTAAGGAGGAATTGATTTGTAAGGTGCGTGCGCCCTGGTTATTGATCGAAATGCATTAAAACTTGTTTGTTTGCGTGACTTGGACCATCTTCCTTAATGCCTTATTCATGTCACTTTGAGATCAATAAACACTTTACACGGGCCTTCTTCACCGCTCGTGCTTCATCCTGTTTCACAAGCAAAAAACTCATTTAGAGGATTTTAGCGCAAATTATTACAGTAATTTAAATAATTTTAATTTCCAACACACTTGGGACAAAATTAAAGTAGTCAACAAAAAAAAATCATCTCCAACACATCTAGAATAAAACTAGAGTTATCAACAAAAAAAAAATAATTTTACCATCAAAAGCATGGGGTGTTTTTTATTGTTTTTACGTTTTCTTCTTAGACTTTACTTTTACCAATATCTGTTTATTATCAAACATATTAATTGATATAGAGCACCCCACGCTTTTGATGGTAAAATTATTTTTTGTAGATAAATAAAATTTTATCATTATTATTATTATTATTATTATTATTATTATTATTCTGGTCTAGTGGTTATGCTCCTTGCCTCTGGTCCCGGGTTCAAACCCGGCCGGGGGTCGATGAATTTTTTAGGATGTAAAAATCCAAGGAGCAAGTCCTCCGGGAGGGACTTTAAGCCGTGGGTCCCGAGTCTGAACATTTTCAGGCTCGTAAAAGATCCTTAAGCCTGAACGAAAAGGCCTCTAAGCAAAATTTACCGAATTTTCCTTTCCTAGTACTACCTTGGTTTCCTAGATGTCAGTATGAGGCGGAACGCTGACCACGTACCACTCAAAATGACATCTATACGAAAACAAGTGTAACTAAATTAGTATGGTTCAAATTCTTCCCTGTAGGAGGAGAGCGCCTAAATCTCTGTTAAGGGAAAACATAGGCTTACAATAAAAAAATATTATTATTATTATTATTATTATTATTATTATTATTATTATTATTATTATTATTATTATTGGTAAGGAGGTGAGTCACTCACTTTCCATCTGTGCGTCCTGAGTTCACGTCCCGAACACTCCATGTGGAGAATGGAGTCAGGAAAGGTTTTTCCTCCCAAAAACTTGCTTCCGCTTCTCCATCGTTTCATATGATGTGCTACAGACCTCGTCACGTGGCTTCATGTCATCTCTGCACCTCACATTACGAGGTATTTACTTACTAACTCACTGGCACTATCGAACCCGTAGGTTCATGGCCGCGCGGATATAAGCTCTCCATATATTCCTATCCTGAGCTAATGCTTTCCAATCATTCCCTGTATAATCTACTTCCCTCAAATCATAGTTAATGTTGTTCTCCCACCTCATTCTTGATCTACCAACTAGGCGTTTCCCCTCTGGCTTTCCTACAAGAAGCTTCCATGCACGTCTTTCATTCCCCATACGTGCAACATGTCCTGCCCATCGCAGTATACGAGACTTAACTGTTCTTATTATATCTGGTTTCCTATAAAGACCACGTGGTTCATTGTTAAGTAGTCTTCTCCATTCACCTGTCTGTTCATCTCTCTTTGGTCCAAAATTTTTCCTAAGTACTTTATTCTCAAATACTTGTAATCTCCTTTCCTCCCTTAAAGTAAGAGTCCATGTTTCACATCCATATAATATAACTGGTAGAATAATAGTTTTATATATTTTCAGTTTAACGCTTTTTGGGACGTCAAGAGTCTCTGCAATGCATAATAGCATGCATTTCCAGAATTGAGCCTATGTTTAATTTCTTTGTGCATCTCATTCCTATTTGTGATTATTGTTCCTAGGTATTTGAATTCAGCCACTTCCTCAAAATTTCCCTCATTTGTCATTAGCAGTCAATTTCCATTATATAATGCATTTCTACATGTGACCATATATTTAGTTTTATTGATATTTACTTCCAGTCCCAATTTCTTAGTGTTACTCAATAGTATTTAATACACAAGTGATCTTCTTGGTGATATAATATTAAAATATATATGTAGTCAATATGCCCATTTCACCAATTAATGTTTTAAAATGGTCAACAAGTTTCTACAGCCAAGCTGTCATTCTCAAGACCAGATATTGGTCTTGAGAATGACAGCTTGGCTGTAGAAACTTGTTGACCATTTTAAAACATTAATTGGTGAAATGGGCATATTGACTACATATATATTTTAATTACTCAATAGTGTGTGCGTGTTGTCCTTTAGTATCTCCTCGCTATCGGCCAAATAGTACTACATCATCAGCATAAACTAACAGCTTATTAATACCATTGAATTCTAAGCCTTCCTCATTCTCTAAAGATTTATTGGCATGCTCTAGTACAAAATTAAATAGTAGAGGAGATAGTGCATCTCCTTGCTTCAACCCATTCTGGATTTCAAAAGTGTCCGAAAACTGTTTGCCTACACGCACCCTACTCCTTGTGCCATTTAGACACATTCGTATAAGTCTAACTAACTTTTTAGGAATTCTGAACTCCAGCAGGATACTATAGCCTATAACTTCTCCCTCTTAATTGAATCATATGCTTTTTTGAAGTCTACATATAGTTGATGGTTCTTCGTTTCTAAAATCTGTCTTATACTAAAAATCTGATCTGTTGTAGACCTGTTTCTTCTAAATGCACATTGATGATCTCCTAGAATGTCATCAATATAGGGAGCAAGTCTGTTTACTAATATATTTGTTAGAATTTTGTAGGAAGTTGAAAGTAATGAGATGCCCCTGTAGTTGTTGCAATCAGTTTTATCTCCTTTCTTATAAATTGGTACGATAATTGATTCTTTCCATTTATCTGGAAGAGCTTCTTTTTCCCAAATCATACTAAGCAACCAGCGTATTTTGTCCATCAATTTTTCTCCCCCTGATTTTATCAGTTCTGCTGGGGTCTCATCTGAACCTGATGCTTTATACATCTTCAATTTTTCAATCGCCATTTCAACCTCTAACGCACTTGGTTCTGCGACTAGCATTTCTGCTGTCTGTAAATTATCCTCCTCAATGTCCTGTTCTGTATGTACATTTAATAGTTGATTAAAGTAACTTTTCCATCTATTTAATATACTCCTGGAATCTGCAGACATTACGGGGGACTGGATTATAATTTATATATGTTCCAATTCAAGTTCTACCTCCCTTAAAAATAAAAATTTATGTAAAAACTCCTAGTTTCTTTAGCAAGTAGGTGCAGAACACTTAGCATGAACAGGGTATAGACCGGTGGTGTAGGCGGACCGACTTGTTCGGTGCAGCGCTGAAGGCCTTCCGGGTTTCACCACCCACCTTCCCATTCAACAAACATATTTACTGTTTTCCACACTATTGCTCAGTGTTTTGCGGTCTTGTAAACGTTCCCGAATATTATTGAAAAACCCCACGCCTGATCGACCAGCAGTTACATAACGGCCATATTGACACTTGTTAAATGTTGAATTTAATCCCCCAGAATGAAATAAATGTCCTCCTTCTATCTGTAGGTATCTGCCCAGACTTATCAATAAATACATTTATTCGTATTGTTATTAATCCTGGGGCGGCTCCGTGGCGCAAGCGGTTAGACGCTCGCATCTCACCGCTGCTCTGGGGTCTCGAGATCGACTCTCGGTCACTCCATGTGCCATATGTCCTGCCCTTCGCATTCTACGACATTTAACTGTTCTTATTAGATCTGGTTTCGTATTACATATCAAGTAGCTCACTATTATGTAGTTTTCTCCATTCGCTTGTCTGTTCATCTCTCTTTTTGGCCCAACAATTTTCCCAAGAACTTTGTTCTCAAATATTCGTAATCTCCTTTCCTCCCTTAAAGTAAGAGTCCATGTTTCGCACCCATATAATATAACTGGTAGAATAATAGTTTTATATATTTTCAGTTTAACGTTTTTTTGAAAGGAGTTGGGACGCCAAGAGTCTCTATAATGCATAATAGCACCCATTTCCAGAATTGAGCCTATGTTTAATTTCTTTGTGCATCTCATTCCTATTTGTGATTATTGTTCCTAGGTATTTGAATTCAGCCACTTCCTCAAAATTTCCCTCATTTGTCATTAGCTGTCCATTTCCATTATATAATGTATTTCTAAGTTTTATTGATGTTTACTTCCAGTCCCTATTTCTTAGCGTTACTCAATAGAGTGTAGTGCTCGCTATCTGTTATAAGCATTGCTGTGTGATCCCACCTGGTACAGCAGTAGTGCAGGCCGTGGCAGGTAGCCAACTCCACGTGACTTCATTCATAACAAGTGTGCACAAGTCATTTGTTCTCTTTGAGGCAACATGTTTTCTCAGCGCTGTCCATCAAAATATATTTTTGTTGTGTTATTTATAGTTAATTTTAATAACCATGCAAATAAACTAATGCAAGACTTTTAGTCACCGAAATGTTCCCCTATTTAAGAAGTGGGTTGCAATTCCGCCAGGAGAAGTGTCGTTAGACAACCTAGAAACGTTACTAAATAAATATGAAATTATTGTATTGTCACGGGTCCTCTACACGTATACAAAGTTTCTAAGTGGGTGAAAATCGCGTTGAAAGATACCGTTACAGTGATACAAAAACACTTTTTTTTTTTATTTTCTGATGATTATGGCCAGGATTTTAGAAAATAAATATGAAATTATTGTATTGTCACGGGTCCTCTACACGTATACAAAGTTTCAAGTCGATCCAATGTTTCTAAGTGGGTGAAAATCGCGTTAAACACTTTTTTGATTTTCTGATGATTATGGCCAGGATTTTAGAAAATAAATATGAAATTATTGTACTGTCACGGGTCCTCTATACGTATACAAAGTTTCAAGTCGATCCAATGTTCCTAAGTGGGTGAAAATCGCGTAGAAAGATTCCGTTACATTGATACAAAAACACGTTTTTTGATTTTCTGATGATTATGGCCAGGATTTTAGAAAATAAACATGAAATTATTGTATTGTCACGGGTCCTCTACACGTATACAAAGTTTCAAGTCGATCCAATGATTTTAAGTGGGTGAAAATCGCGTTGAAAGATTCCTTTACATAGATAGATAGATAGATATATAGACAGAGGTCAAGCTGATATAAAGCGTGTAAAATATTATTGTGTATACAGATGGCCGCCCGAACATAAACTGTCCATCCATCCATCCATAGTAATTCTGCCCGAAGGCAGGTCCTTCACTGCAATCATAGCATTTTCATGCTATGCTTGCAGCTTTACTACGAAATTGTAGGTGTGGCAGCTTCCCGTTGCTTTCCACACCGGTGAAGGAGGATGATGATGATGATGATGGTCATATGATTTCGGGGACCTTTTGGGCCTTAAAGTTTTTCTGACATTTGTCTTATAGGTGAGGAAAAACCCCGAAAAAAACCTCACCCAGAAAAACTGCCACGACCGGGGATCGAACCCGGGCCCGCTGCGTGACAAGGCAGCACGCTACCTCGAGACCACAGCGGTGGACAATAATATAATAATAAAAAAGTAAAGTAAAGTGATCCCACAACAGGCCCGGAGGCCCTTTGGGGTAGTAGGAGGTTAAGGCTCCCACTTTTTCTAGACAATCGGCACTTTATGTCAGCCCTGCGTGACGGCCGCCTTTACCCGCTGAACAAGCGTCTGGTACTCATTTCCGTTAGAGGCTGAGTCGACCCCAGGGCCATAGTGCCGCCAGAGGGTTTGGGTCAGTTTAAAAATCCTGACCCCACCGGGAGTTGAACCCTCGACCCTCCGGCTTGTAGCTTAACCACTACGCTACGGCGTGATAATATAATAATAATAATAATAATAATAATATGATAAATTACACGAGATACACCAATTAATATATATACCTTACACTGGGTGATGATGAAGTCTAGGTTAGAGCAAATATAAATTTAGATTTCTTTTAAAAGTTGCCAATGTCCGGCAGCCCCTTATTTCATGTGGTAGGGAATTCCAGTTGCGAGAAGTGAAGATGGTATATGACATGGAGTGATGTGATGTCCTATGTTGAGCAAGAGACTATGTTGTGATCTTGTGTTTAAGTTATGGTTGGAGGAAACGAGATGATAAATAATTAGGAATCCAGGTATGTAGGATCTTAAATAAGAGAATTAGACAATCCGATTTTCTTCTCTCTTTTAGATGTAGCCATGACAATTCGTGGAATAGGGATGTATGGAGAGGTTATGTCCGCGCGCCGTGAGTGTGTCCAGGTGAGATAGTAAAAGAAGGTCACATGGTCTTAACTTGAGCAGGCAAATAAATAGAAGGTGCGAGGGAGGTGATTTGTAACAATGAGCTGGCGCTTTGAGCAGGTAGTTTTGTGCAGGTAGGGAGGGACCTTCTCCTGCTGCTTCAGTACTTTGAAGGTTAAACTCTAATGACCTCATAAAAAATGTATACAAGGGTTATATAACAAGTCTCGCAGCTTAGTGGCTTCCTAAAATTTCATAAACTGTAAGGTAAGATGAATCTACTACAAGAGTTAAGAGATCTTTGGGGTAATATGAGGTTAACGGTCCTACTTTTCTAGAAAATCTGCACGAGATATCAGTCAGGCTGTCAAGTCCTACATAACGGCCATATTTACCCCAAGAAAAAATTCTGGTGCTCGTTTCTGTTAGAGGCTGAACTACCTCCAGGGCCACGGTGCTGGCTGAATGTTTGGGTCAGTTTAAAAATCGTACTAGTAAAATGCATGGCGATTTTCCGTTGAGGTATTAGTTCACAGTAATATAATGTACGGTTAAAAACTATAATATAGTTACCTTGTAGGTCCGTCTCCTCAACTTCAGTTGTTTTAAAACTCTGTAGGCCTTTCGGGACTAGTCCCATCATCAGCAGAATGCATTAGGTCCGTACTTGTTGACCCTTGTTGAAGCACTGACTTGGTTGTGAGAATTTTGTACAGAGGATTGTGTGGACTGGGTGTGTATTCATTGAGAATCAGGTTGTTGTTTATTTCTCTTAGGATTGCAATTTCCTCCAGTATATTTATTCTCGTTGGAATGTTTTCTCTATGTACTATTGTGAGGGTGTTATGCATGTGGTGTCCAGCCTGAATTACATGTTTTGCGTAACTTGATTTTCCTCCATTATAAATGAAATCTCTGAAATGTTCCTTGAATCTAATGTTGAAGCTTCTGTTAGTTTTCCCAATGTAGAATTTATTGCAGTCTGTACATGTTAATTTGTAGATGCCTTTATTGTTGAATTCATCTATTTCTTCGATGTTGTTGTTTATTAAATTGACTCCACCCGAACTCAAACTCTCGACCTTCCGGCTTGTGTTTTGTCTCAACAAATGACGTGCAACTCCAAGTTGAGAAAAACAGCTATAAGGGGTGGGGGACCTGACATGCTGACCACGTGTCACCTCTACACTTACAATATGTGATTAACACATGTGGATGTGAGGCCAGCAGTCGGTTGGTAGGCCAAGGGTTTTCTAGGCTTGTCGCACTTGGAGCTTCTTTTTATTTTGTGTGGTATGATTTGTAAATAAATGCAGAGGTTGCAGATGAATGAACCCCGGACATGCCACTGAGCTCTCCCACCAATTGAATGTGTGCCGCCTCCTCCACACAGCAGCCGTGACCTCTAAGTGACCTTCATAGAGGTCGACAAATTGGAGCTCTTTAAAATGACATTCCCCTCTTTAAACAGTCATAACATATTTGTCTGCCCTGGTGGTCTAGAGGTTTAAACACCATGCTTGCCAAGATTTACTGGTTCAAACCCAGTTATGGACACATGAAATATAGACAAATTATGAGTAACTATATTAAATAGTACAGTACTTACGGCAACTTTCGGACTAAAGAGACAAGTGAATGGAGAAGACTACATTTATGGGAAGCCGGATATAATAAGAACAGTTAAGTCTTGTAGACTGCGGTAGGCAAGACATGTGGCACTTTTGGGATTGAAAAAAGGAGACGGAAAGTCCTTCTAGAAAACCAGAGGGAAAGCCCCCACTTGGTAGACCAAGAATAAGGTTGGACAATAACATTATCCATGATTTGAGTTAAAAACATAAAGTGATCCCACTATAAGCCTCAGGAGGCCATTGCGGTTGTAGGAGATTAAGGCTCCCACTTTTTCTAGACAATCGACACTTGATGTTAGCCCTGAGTGACGGCCATCTTTGCCACCAGAATGTTTGGGTCAGTTTAAAAATGTTGACCGCACCGGGAGTAGATTATACAGGAGATGATTGGAAGACATTTTAGTTTAGGGTAGGGAGGTAAGGAGAGCTTATGTTCGTGTGGCCCTGAATCTCCGGGTTCGGTGCTGCCATTGAGTTATGCAGTTTATCAATAAATGTAAGCAGACACAATTGTAAATCACACATTATTTTTTGCGCGAAAGTGCGCTTTCTCGTACTTCCTACATTTCAGGGCTGCCAACCTAAATAACTATATTGTAATATTACATATTACAAACACGATTGTGAGAAGTAAAACCACTGCCCTCTATGTATACTACATACAGTGTATATACAAAAACTATCCAACAGGCAGTGTTAATATACATTATATGAAACAAATCACTGCATTTTAAATGAACTGAACTTTATTTCAAACAATGCACAACAATAAATACGTACTTACTGGCATTTTGTGACTAATTGGTCTCACGGCCTTCTGTTATTTTATCACTAATTGGTCTCACGGCCTTCTGTTGTTTCAACTAATAAACATTGACCACACTGTTAATATTAGTTAGTTGTTTATAATGAACGCAAATATTTCCAAAAATATATTATTTTACCATTATTTATTATTTTGAAAACATCATCGCGCAAAAATGATGTACAACGCACGTTTGTGAAGCGTTTTACAGAATCTCGGAAATTAAAACTGAGCGATATCCTCGCTTCTGTAAAAGCTCTTCCCAACCTCTCATCGTAGTATACTGTACTCGCGACAAGTGACGTCCGAGTGTAAACATGGGGAGTTACCTGCTTAACCAAGCATCAGAGAGAGAGAGACATTGATGGTAAAGGGCGGTTTGTTGCCTGAGAAATATCTTGGGTGTGCTCACAGATTATCATAAGTAACGCCACGAGTGATTTCCAAATTATCAATAAATCCACGACTCACGAAGTGAGGAGTGAATTTATCTAGAGGATTTGGAAATCAAGAGTGGCATTTGTTAGGACTATTTAACGAATAAAATTAAGCTGTTTACTCACAAATTATTATTTAAATATAGTTATTTTAAAATATTTATATATTTAATGTAAACGGCGATGTTTGAAAACAAATGAGAAACGATTGGTACCCTTCATTTGCTTCTTTTGTTCATCACTGCAACCAGATCATAATATTATTTATCGCAATATTGTAAGAATGCACCCTAGTGGAGAAATTTATAACCAACGTTATAGGTTTCTGATGTCCTATGATGTAAATATGCCAATTATATTTTTCTGCAACGTCATTTCCTGGAAAATAGTTCGTTTAATAAAGTGGAAACGATAATAAATTAAATTCCGAAATTTAATATATAAATGCAAGACCATTTGGAGAAATAAGAATTGGAAGACCAAGACATAAGTTGATGTAACGAATTCCTTTAGAAACTAGGAGTGAAGAAATGGCTGCTAAAACAAAGGACAGACGTGGATGGCAGAGGGTTTTGATGATTGACCTCTCCACACAAACAGGGAACAATCAGCTGATGATGTTGTTTTGTGAAGACACGCAGAATGTACCACGTGTTGATTTTTGTACTTCTGTGAGGGGAAAAAACTTTTTTTGTTTTTAGAAAACGGCCACTTAAGAGTTTCTATATAGGAAGGTCATAATAGACCCCCGACGAAAACGAGGCAACCCTTAACACTGTTCCACTACACGTAATAAAATAGACCCCCCATCTCTAACAGTTCCTGTCTGGTAGGAATGACTCGTCTAGTCTGGTATTCTATATCTATATTGTTCTGCGCCGAGGGCAAAGGTCTTTCACTGCGAATCGTAACCATTTTAATGGCTATGCTTTGCAGCTTTAAACACCACGGTGCACATGAAAGTATGATGACTATTTAACTCACGCCCCAAATGGGAGTCAATGACCAATCACATTTCAATGATTTTTTATTTACAACCAATCACAGTCGTGTTTCGCCTAGAATTTACCAACTAAAGTTTATCATAATAAAGAAAGTACCTCCTTTTTAACATTTTGAATAGGTCATAGCAGTATTTTGCAGTGACCGACTCTCTAAGAAATACGGCTCCAGATTGTATATATAGTGCATGAATGTCAGCAGAAAGCGTATGCGATAGATAATATAAAATCATTTGTAATAATTGATTACACCACAAAAAAAAAAAAAAAAAAAAAAAAAGGAAACCACTGTTTGCACTTTCTTAAACGAATTATTTTCCAGGAAATGACGCAGAAAAATATAATTGACATTTACATCATAGGACATCAAATTAATTAATACCTAAACGTTGGTTATACATTTGTCCACTAGGGTGCATTCTCACAACATTGCGATCTTTTGGCAATAAATAATATTATGATCTGGTTGCAGTGCTAAACAAAAGAAGCAAATGAAGCGTACCAATCATTTCTCATTTGTTTTCAAACATCGCCGTTTACATTAAATATATAAATATTTTAAAATAACTATATTTAAATAATAATTTGTGAGTAAACAGCTTAATTTTATTCGTTAAATAGTCCTAACAAATGCCACTCTTGATTTCCAAATTCTCTGGATAAATTCACTCCTCATTTCGTGAGTTGTGAATTTATCGATAATTTGGAAAACAAGAGTGGCATTACTTATGATTAGATGCAATAAAAGTGCCCACTTTTTAAGTTGGTAAATGTAATCAAATGTTAATTTTCTCAGAGAAAAATATTTGTAAGACATTTCAAATAGCATTACAATTGTCTGTAGGAGTTCTTATAATCTGCACACTTACTGCTTTAGCATCTGAATTCGCTGCCAACTTTTAAATTTTGAATCTTTTTGTTTAAAAAAAAGTTGAAATGTAATATGAATGTGGATTTGAACAAAATTAAAAGTGTGTTTTATTTTCAGGTGCAGGAGTTCATGCTTTACCGAATGGATAGATGTTAAGACTGCAATCGACTGCCTTAAATGGTAAGAAAAAGTCAATTTATTCCACATTAAGTGTGTAGTTTATAGCCCGTGTCTAATTCTCAATGGCGGGCAATTTAATGCAGTGAGGGAAATTTGAGGACGCCAGGGGGGAAATTACATGTCCGTCCCGTGTTTTATGTAAACGAGTTGATTTTCAAGATCCAACGTTAAGCTGATTCAAAATTAAAATGATTCAGTCAACTTTTTCAGTACAGTGCACCGCTGTGGTCTCGAGGTCACGTAGTAAGCCCGGGTTCGATCACCTGTCGGGTTTTTTTATCAGGGTTTTTCTTCACCTGTAAGAAAAATATGAGGAAACTTAAAAGCCCAAACGGTTTCCGAACATTATCTGCACATGATTCACATTCGACCTAGATTAAGCTTAGAATTAAAAGGATGGAATCTCTCGGAAACCTTGCGTGATGGAGAAAAACCGATATCATATTTGAATTCACGAGAAAAAATACCACCAGAATCGCATATTTTTCTTCCTGAGACAAAAAAAAAAGTTTATTTTTTGTTGTCCACCGCTGTGGTCTCGAGGTAGCGTGCTGCCTTGTCACGCAGCGGGCCCGGGCTCGATCCCCGGTCGGGATAGTTTTTCTGGGTGAGGTTTTTATCGGGGTTTTTCCTCACCTGTAAGACAAATGTCAGGAAAACTTTAAGGCCCAAACGGTCCCCGAAATCATATGGCCATCATCCTTATCATTATCATCCTTACCATTATCATCATCATCCTTCACCGGTGTGGAAAGCAACGGGAAGCTACCACACCTACAGAATTCCCTAGTAAAGTTGCAAGCATAGCTTGAAAATGCTATGATTGCAGTGAAGGACCTGCCTTCGGGCAGAATTACTATGGATGGATTTTTTGTTGCTCAGTGCAATAACATAATTATATATTATCTAGCACATGTCTGTATAAGTTATATGATATGATCTTAAAATATATAATTACAATTTTAAAGTCCACTGTTGTGGTCTCGAGGTAGCGTGCTGCCTTGTCATGCAGTGGACCTCGGATTCGATCCCCGGTCGGGAAAAGTATTCTGGATGAGGTTTCTTCAGAGTTTTTCCTCACTTGTAAGATAAATGTCAGGAAACTTTAAGGCCCAAACGGTCCCCTAACATCATCTGGCCATCATTATTATTATTCACCCTAGATTAAGCTTAGAATTAAGAAGTCTCCTGGCGTACCACTATCATTATCATCCCTCATGTCATCGGGTCAGCGGCAACCCCGCCTTGCAGGCGCCCCAACCTCAGAAGTGGGTTACAATTACCCCAATGCCAGGAGAGAAAAGTACAAATGTCAAAATGACAACTTGGGGCTTTTCAGGACATAATGCTGTAGTATACTTGATCACACCAAGTGGTTAAAGCAAGTTGACAGTCTCCAAGGGGAAAGAAATTTTCTCATGGAATTTCAGCCAGCGTGGAACCGCTGTTCACCCAGCATCGTGAGGCATTTGGGTAGCTACAATAAGTAGCATCGGCCGCGATGGACTAGTGGTTATGCTCCTTGCCTCTGGACCCGAAGGTCGCGGGTTCAAACCCGGCCGGGGTCGATGGATTTTTTAGAATGGAAAAATCCAAGGAGCAAGTCCTCCGGGAGGGACTTTAAGCCGTGGGTCCCGAGTCTGAAGATTTTCAGGCTCGTAAAAGATCCTTAAGCCTGAATGAAAAGGCCTCTAAGCAAAATTTACCGAATTTTACCGTCCTAGTACTACCTTGGTTTCCTACATGTCAGGATGAGGCGGAACGCTGACCACGGACAAGTGTAACTACCGTAAATTAGTATGGTTCAGATTCTTCCCTGTAGGGGGAGAGCGCCTAAATCTCTGTTAAGGGGAACATGGGCTTACAAGATACAAGAAGACAATAAGTAGCGGCTCCAGGTTGAGAAAACCAGCTATAACGTCTTACATGCTGTGGTTAACTCATGCGGATGTGAGGCCAGCAACCACCTGGTAGGCCAAGGGCTTCGAAACCTGTCGCGCCATGGAGTTAGCTTTTTGTTTTATTTACCTACACATGTCAACGGAGTGTTATGTGGTTAGCACATCGATTCAATGAGCCATCTAGTATTACTAATGTATTACTTGGATGGATGAAGGTCGGTTACATTTTGCACAGAGGTCTTTTTTATTCAGGCTTGTGGTTTTTTTACGAGCCTGAAAATCTTCAGACTCGGGACCCTCCCGGAGAACTTCTCCTTGGATTTTTACATCCTAAAAATCCATCGAACCCGGCCGAGTTTGAACCCCCGACCCTCGGGACAAGAGGCAAGGAGCATAACCACTAGACCACCGCGGTCGATATCTAATATATATTATTATTATTATTAACTAACTGGCTCTATAGAACCCATAGATCATGAACGCGTGGACATAATCTCTCCATACATCCCTATCCTGAGCTAATGTTTTCCAATCATCCTCTGTATAATCTACTTTCCTCAAATCATGGTTAATGTTATTCTCCTACCTCGTTCTTGGTCTACCAACTCGGCGATTTTCCTCTGGTTTTCATTATTATTATTATTATTATTATTATTATTATTATTATTATTATTATTATTATTATTATTATTATTATTATTTTTATTATTAATTATTATGTTCACCGCTGTGGTCTCGAGGTAGCGTACTGCCTTGTCACGCAGCGGGCCCGGGTTCGATCCCCGGTCGGGACAGTTTTTTATCGGGGTTTTTCCTCGCCTTAAGACAAATGTCAGGATAAAGCCGAAACGGTCCCCGAAATCATATGGCCATCATCATTATCATAATCATCATCATCCTTCACCGGTGTAGAAAGCAACGGGAAGCTACCACACCTACAATTCCCTAGTAAAGCTGCAAAGCATAGCATGAAAATGCTATGATTGCAGTGAGAGACCCGCCCTCGGGCAGAATTACTATGGATTGTTATTATTATATTATTATTATTATTATTATTGTTGTTGTAATTGTTATTTTATTGTGTACTGACGTAACAACTTGATCTTGAACAAGGTGGTGTTGTCAGCTCGTTGGACTGCGATGACGTAAAAAATGTGGTTAACTGGTCTAGAAATCCTGGAACTGGGCGCGACTGTCATTTGTTTTTATGGTTGTCATTCAAGAAGCCGTTCTGTGAGCCCATCCCTAGCACATGTCCTGCTTCTTCCACCCACGTCCATAAACGCAACGTCATCTCTAATTTACATCCACGTTACTTGTTGATTCAGCCAAGGTTGCAATTCATAGCAGTAATGTTTATATAGGTGCACCCACCCAGTAGACTGTGTTGTTAAGTTCGTTGCCTCTGGTTCCGAGGTCGCGGGTTCAAACTCACCTCGGTCGATCCATTTTTTAGCATGGAAAATCGAGAGGGACTTTAAAGCAGTGGGTATCGAGTATGAACATTTTCATGGTCGTGAAAGAACCAGAAACCTGATTAAAAAAGGCCTCTTAACTGACATTTAATCCGTCCTAGTTATACCTGCTCACTCACTGACATCTATAGGAAAATAAGTGTAACTAAATTAAGCATGGTTAAGCTAACTCCACATAGGGAGGCGCCTATATGTCAAAGAGGGACAAAAGAATATTAAAAAATAATAAAAATTATTGATTGAACAAATCAATAATTTAGTATAAAGCATAAAGGGATCAAAAAAATTAAAGGAAAAATTACTATTAACATTGTAATATACTATAAGAATTAAAGAAATCATTTCCATAAAAAATAATATATATATATATATATAAACAGTTCTGGCAACCGGCTCTTGACTTCACATCCACATGTGTTAATCACATAGGTGGACAAACAACCACATGGTTACAGCTGGTTTTCTCAACCTGGAGCTGCTACATAATGCTGGATGTTCCCCTCAATATGGTTGCCACGTCTTCGTGTAGTTTAATATCGTGAAAAAAAAAACAATTGAAACAATCGTTAGAAAAAATGTAAAAATCACTGTAAATGGTGGGAAATAATTTGAAAAATGAAACCCTAAGAATAAAATTTGACAGGAGTTTATGAAGGAATTAAAAAAGTCATGTCACATGTTGTAAAGTTTAGCCTAAATCTACTCTACGGAGGTACATAGTCTGTTATGGTGTTCTGGTTCGACACATACACGCATGACTCATACCGCCATTTACTTGGGCTGGGCCCAAAGCCTCCATTTGGTCCTCTTCTATCCTAAGTTGACACTCATGCTCGGAGTCATGGGGAATACATAAGTGTGCCCCATTAGATCACCACAGTAAGATATTTTAAACACATGTGATTTGCTGAACGATAATGTTTTTATGTAACATGAGATGAGGTGGAAGGTGACATGAAATGAACAATGAAGATGAAGAGACATGATGGAGGAGGGAAAAGGAATGGAGAGTGTTGATGGGATGAAATTAGGGTAGCGGGAGAACCCAAAATAATAATAATAATAATAATCCGGGTTAGTCCACCAGTAGGGACTACCAGGATTCGAACCTGATATACCAGCCGACGTGCACTTGAATATTCGAAAAAAAGACAACATTTTCGAAAAATGGCTTAAAAAATCTAGATTTTTGTGACTGAGATTTGATGAGACAATTTCTTCTCCCATGGGTACTCCCTGTGCAATACCGAGGCATGATGCCTTAAACCATTCGGCTACGGCGCTGGATTGTTTACCCATGATATGAAATGGCGACTATGATGAAATCAGTCCTCAACAGTACAAGCAGGGAAATAAAATTGCACCATGAAAACAAAACAATGCTACTAGTTCCACGAATTGATTTTATTTGCCAAGTGTAGTATTTTTCCACGTAAATAGTTTGGTTTTATATTCCTCATCACGTGATCGGTGTTTCATACGCCCCGGCTTAAAGCAAAAGACCTGATGTTCAGTTGTAGGACATCACTTCATCACTCCCAACTTGACCAATAGAAAGGACAGATTTGAAGATGTAATTCTCTTCATGCCCGATGTAGTAACATTTTGAAGAAGGATTGGTGTACCAAAAAGAATTACTGGTTCAGGTTGGGTTTAGTTTTCGGTAGAGCCGGATTCTCTTCGTAGGATCGGAAGTTGGTACACTGGATAGGAAAACACTTGAAAATTACTTAAAAATGTTTCTTGTAGATATAATTGCACATTTATTCACTTCTTAAGTTCCCAGCAGATTAAGTAAATGCAGGTGGTATTATTCTTCACCGCCAATTAAAAATAAATTATTTTCTATTCTTGAATCAATTATTCTTATTGTATTAAATATTACATTTTATCAGGAGATCTCTTCTTGCTTCTACTTTGTTTAAAGTTGTATGCAGAATGACTAGTGTAATTCTTTATAATTTTAAGAACATTATTACATCACATGATGGTAATTTTAAATTCTATTGGTTAATAGTTCTTTAAATGTAAGGTTTAATTTGATTTGTTAAATCAAAAGTTAATTGTTTTAACATCCAATCAGAGTTTAGTTTACTTTCATTTAAGAATATGAAGTTAGGCAGGTGTTCTTATTACATTTATAATAGAAGGATTTAAATTTTGACAGCAATGACTTCAAACAATTTAAAAACATTATTTACAAAACTGTTATGTAATACAATTTCTTTAATTGTTACTGAGACATTTTTATTAAACAATAACCAACAATGAATTATTTATATGTTTTTATTTATTTAAGTTATTTAAGTAATTGTTAACTTTAACTTTCATATTTATTATATTAAAATTCTGCTTTAGATTGTAGTCCCCCGGGCCCACGAGCCTAATGGTGTGTGGACCAGCAAGATGGTCTACAATTCACATAACATCGTAGACTTTCATTTTGTTCGCCCATAATATACTGGGATAGCGCAATGAATGTTTGAGGTCGCGGTGCTCAGAGTGATGTATTTAAGACGGGTAGTAGAGTGGGCTGTGTCGTGCATCTGTTTGATTTCTTAACAAGTTAAATTACATCAAATTGACACAACCGTCCTGTGGGTTCCACAAATAACAATCGCTTCTTGGTGTTATCAACTTATTGACCGCGACCCACTTGTCATAACAACAAGAGTCAGCATATTTATGCGTAGATTGCAACACAGTACAGCGACACTTTGTTTTGGTTCCCACACACAAACATATACTGTTTGTATTACATTCATATCCTCACTCCATTTATAATGCATTTATATCATCTAAAAATAAAAAAAAAATTCAGGCATTTATGACCTAAAAATATGTTTAAATAAATCTGAACAAAAAGACAAATATGACTTTATATTTTAATGAATCTGTTAAACATATGTATAGGTCGCGCAAGGGAATTTGAACAATGTCCTTGACCGTAAATCCAATGGGAGAGCCTATCCAGACTGCTGATCTGTGAATTCCCTGTCTGCCACGTGAACAAACAAAACAGTTCCTATGTACAGTCCATAGAGAATTATGGTGAGACGCGGATGTGCTGATTTTAGATTTAAAACCATAGACTTTAATTATAATATTTTGTACACTTGCTGCCTCAAGTCTTAAAATTATAGTGCAATGTGAATGTGTATTTAGTTAATTACTTAACAGTTGTGATTTTTTTTATTTACACCATGCCTCCTAACTAACTAACTCACTGACACTATCGAACCCGTAGGTTCATGGCCGCGCGGACATAAGCTATCCATACATCCCTATCCTGAGCTAATGCTTTCCAATCATTCCCTGTATAATCTACTTCCCTCAAATCATAGTTAATGTTGTTCTCCCACCTCATTATTGGTCTACCAACCGGGCGTTTTCCCTCTGGCTTTCCTACAAGAAGCTTCCATGCACGTCTTTCATTCCCCATACGCGCAACATGTCCTGCCCATCGCAGTCTACGAGACTTAACTGTTCTCAATATATCTGGCTTCCTATAAAGACCATGTAGTTCATTGTTATGCAGTATTCTCCATTCACATGTTTGTTCTTTTCTCTTTGGTCCAAAAATTGTCCTAAGAACTTTATTCTCAAATACTCGTAATCTCCTTTCCTTCCTTAAAGTAAGAGTCCATGTTTCGCATCCATATAATATAACTAGTAGAATAATAGTTTTATATATTTACAGTTTAACGTTTTTTGAAAGGAGTTGGGACATCAAAAGTCTCTGCAATGCATAATAACACGCATTTCCAGAATTGAGCCTATGTTTAATTTCTTTGTGCATCTCATTCCTATTTGTGATTATTGTTCCTAGGTATTTGAATTCAGCCACTTCCTCAAAATTTCCCTCATTTGTCATTAGCTGTCCATTTCCATTATATAATGTATTTCTGTGTGTGACCATGTACTTATTTTTATTGATATTTACTTCCAGTCCCAATTTCTTAGATTGTTCATTCATATAAAATTTTCAACTTTCACCAAACAATGAAAGCGGGGCTTGTAACAGTCCGGGTTTTCGGTGAATTTCCAAGAATGAAACATGACCTTCAAACAACTGACCATGCAACTTGTGACTTACGTACATTATGTCGGCTAACAGTGTATAACAATCCTCCAAATATGATTAAAATACCGAATGATTTTATTACAGAAATTAGAACAAATATGACAATCTATGTGGCACGAATGGGGAATGAAAGACGTGCATGGAAGCTTATTGCAGGAAAACCAGAAGGAAAACGCCCAGTTGGTAGACCAAGAATGAGGTGGGAGAATAACATTAACTATAATTTGAGGGAAGTAGATTATACAGAGTATGATTGGAAAACATTGGCTCAGTATAGGGATATATGGAGAGCTTATGTCTGCGCGGCCATGAACCTACGGGTTCGATAGTGCCAGTGAGTTAGTTAGTTATTACAATAATCTATAAAAACAGGGATATTTTCATTATCCTTGTAAAGTTTTATGTTTAAGGGAGAGATTATTTTCGAGACACATTAAAATCACTAAATTTTCATCAGAAGGCCTCTGTATCTCCTACATGCTATTAACTTATTCGAAACTCAAAATAAACGTTAAAAGAAATATGCCATGGGATTCCGCCCACTAGTTATATAATGAAAGATAAATCTAAACATATTTTATTTCCAGCGCTACCTTTCCACTAGCTAAACCCAACTCAGGCCCTTCGAAGCAGGTGGCGAAAAAAAAAAATGTTGATAGAGTAGCTGTCTTTCCCAATAGACAAACGTTGACACAAACTGAGGAAATATACTTAAAAGAGAAACGCTGACAACCTCGCAAAATTTCAGTGACTGACACTAATGAGGGTTTTGCCGGCATGTCGCCTTTGTTCGATGAGCCATTAGGTAGGGGCAGCTTAGGAAGATGGATTTATGACAGCTTTGCAAGAAAATATCCTAAGATTTGTCCCAAAGTACAGGGCCTAATTGAGTGTGCAATTGCTCTGATGTTTTATTTAATTCTCATGTTGTATAGATGCTTTGCAGCCGAGCAGGGATGTAGCCTAACTCATACACTGGCGCTATCAAAGTCCTAGATTTATGGCTGCGCGGACATCCCTAATGTTTTCCAATCATACCATTGTATAATTGACTTCTGTGAAATCATAGTTAATCATACTAGGAAGATTTCCTTCTGGTTTTCCTACAAAGACTTTGCATCCCCATTCGTACTATATGTCCTGGCCATCGCAGTCTACGATACTTAACTGTTCATATTATATCTGGTTTACTATAAAAATCATGTAGCTCACTATTATGCAGTCTTCTCTATTTGCCTGTCTGTTCATCTCTCTTTAGTACAAAAATATTCTTAAGAACTTTATTCACAAATACTCGTAATATTTTCCCCTCCCTTAAAATAAAAGAGTCCATGTTTGACATCCATATAATATAACTGGGAGAATAACAGTTTTATATATTTTCAGTTTAACGTTTTTGAGTATTTAGAAGCCCTTATTGAATGATGCAGAAGTGGAGAGAGTTTCAGAGCTACAAAATGACAATAAAGCGACGTACGATAAGGTTTCTTAACTTCCGACACGGGACGGACTGTGTTAGAAAGCGAGCGTGTTTTATTTCTGTGTGTGAGAGAACATAGAAACAGCTGCTTCGTCTTTTGTGACGTCCTGACTGTAAAAAGTATAATTGTGTTGTCATGACAACCAGATAGCTTCATGTAACTCGATCTCCGTCCGACCCATGGGTTCAGTGTCACATCCTCTGCCACTATATACACTTCTCTAAGATCTATTTGAATATTACCCTCCCAACTACTCCTTTATAATGTTTTACCGTAGTGAGAATACAATGTAAGATGGTACCAATTCCATTTCTTATTTATTTGTGACAACAAATTACACAGCTCTAAAAAAAAAAATGTTGCCCTGCATATCTCAGCGAATTTCTATGTTTTCAAGTGCTCAGTTTACGAATATATTCATGAAAGTGCTGAATGTGCTCTAGTTTTTATGATTTTTGCACATCTTATATCTTAAACAGTGAACGGCTTGTTACTAACAAAATGTATGTTTCCAGTCATGATTTGATTTCTGCGCATTTTTTTTTTGTGCTTACAAACATCACACGATCTCCACTCTCACACCCCTCACTCCGCACATTGGCCAAGATCTCAGTTATTTGACAAAATTAAAGTACTCACGACATGCATCTGGATATGATAAAATAATTTGTCAAAGCATTGGACAAGGAAGAAGAATGTTTCAAATATATTTGTAGAAAGTTTCCTAAGCTCAATATGGAAAAGTTAAAAGACAGAATATTTGATGGTCCTCAAATTCGGCAATTGATGAAAGATGCAAATTTTATCAAAGTTATGACTGTTCCAGAAAGTGAAGCTTGGAAGGGTTTTGTATTGGTAGTAGAAAAATTTCCTAGGTAACTATAAAGCACCAAATTATAAAGAAATTGTGCAAAACATGTTGACAAGCTTCAAGATTCTGGGAGCAAATATGAGTATAAAGTTACACTTTCTCCACAGTTACCTGGATAGATTTCTGGATAATTTAGGAAATTATAGCGACGAACAGGGAGTGCGCTTTCACTAGGATCTAAAAGTAATGGAGGAAAGTTATCAGGGTAGATCGGACCGTCACATGATGGCAGATTACTGCTGGTCTTTAAAAAGAGATTGTCCCCTAAAAATTATAGAAGAAAACCTTATAAAAGGCGTTTCACTGAAGTATAACGTGGGTTTTCGATATTTTTCTTTCTATTTACGTCAGTGCATACTAATTTTTCAAAAAACAATTGACATTATAAATATATCGGTTATATTTTTTCATATTTTCTGATGTTTGTAGTGTAAAATGAAAATAAAGATAAAAAAAGAGCAAATCTTCCAAAATCATTGATAGTTTCATGAATTGTGAGCATAAATATATCCGAAATTAATCTTGTATCAAGGGCAACAAAACCACTGTTGACCAGTTTTATATATGGGTCCACCTAATCAGAAGTTTACACCTTTTTTCATGATGTCCTTTATTTACAATTTCTTTATGAGCACAGTTTGTGCTCGTGCTGACTCACCTGTAAATTCTGCTGATATGTTCACCATAACCCCAATGGCTAAGTAGGATATTTTTCACTAACCAGTTTGAAAACATTGAAATAATTTATTTCTCTTATATTTTTAAATATTTCCTTTTCCAATTTTTATACAAATTATACAGAAAGCGGCCATTTTATAACATTAGAAATCCCAGTGTTCTCCATTGCGCGAGCGTGAGAATAAAACAATTATTAATTCCATCCATAGTAATTCTGCCCGAAGGCAGGTCCTTACTTACTTACTCACTGGCACTATCGAACCCGTAGGTTCATGGCCGCACGGACATAAGCTCTCCATACATTCCCATCCTGAGCTAATGCTTTCCAATCATTCCCTGTATAATCTACTTCCCTCAAATCAGAGTTAATGTTGTTCTCCCACCTCATTCTTGGTCTACCAACTGGGCTTTTTCCTTCTGGCTTTCCTACAAGAAGTTTCCATGCACGTCTTTCATTCCCCATACGCGCAACATGTCCTGCCCATCGCAGTCTACGGGACTTAACTGTTCTTATTATATCTGGCTTCCTATAAAGACCATGTAGTTCATTGTTATGTAGTCTTCTCCATTCACCTGTCTGTACATCTCTCTTTGGTCCAAACATTTTCCTAAGAACTTTATTCTCAAATACTCGTAATCTCCTTTCCTCCCTTAAAGTAAGAGTCCATGTTTCGCACCCATATAATATAACTGGTAGAATAATAGTTTTATATATTTTCAGCTTAATGTTTTTTGAAAGGAGTCCTACACTGCAATTATAGCATTTTCATGCTATGCTTGCAGCTTTACTAGGGAATTGTGTAGGTGTGGTAGCTTCCCGTTGCTTTCCACACCGGTGAAGGATGATGATGATAATGGTAAGGATGATAATGATAAGGATGATGGCCATATGATTTCGGGGACCGTTTGGGCCTTAAAGTTTTCCTGACATTTGTCTTACAGGTGAGGAAAAACCCTGATAAAAACCTCAACCAGAAAAACTGCCCCGACCGGGGATCGAACCCGGGCCCGCTGCGTGAAAAGGCAGCACGCTACCTCGAGACCACAGCGGTGGACAATTATTAATTAATGTATTAAAATAGTAATTATATATTTTAAGGTTCTCCCATATAGACATGTGCGAGGTAATACATATTTTTATTATTTTCATTTCCTTTACTTCGAGTGTTAGAGAACGCACTATATTTTCTTACATGCTCAAATGTAAAATCGTTATTCGATCAATGGAAATGCAGTCATACATCTGGTTTGTTTACATTACAACTGGAACTTAGTTCCGGACAGGTATAACTTGTTTGAGCTACCCGACTCTGGAATTCCCTCCCCTCGTGTATCAAGGACTGCCCGATTCAAAAATACTTTAAAAAACTTACTAAATATTTTCTTAGACAATATAATATATTAGTATTTATTATTTAATATTTTACACTTTATTTGCCAAGCCAAGTACTTAAATCATCATCATCATCATCTTAAGGCACTACAACTTCTTCAGATCCTCCCAAACATCTTCCTGCCATTTCATCTTAGTCTTCCAACAGCTCTAGTTCCTGTAGTCTCTGTTGATCCATTCTTATCTATTACTTAAATTATACGTTATTATTATTATTATTCATCCGGTATCATGTCAGCTGCCGCCGTCTTCCGGAAACCAAACGCCATTCCTCTCTGTCCATCCATTGATCTTCCTCCAATCCTCTGCTTGTACCCCTTATATCCAAGTTTTCTTCGGTTTTCCTCTCTTCCTCCTTTCCATTGAGATCCATTCCATAACTATTTTAGGCAATCTTTGCTCTGGCATTGTTTTGACATGGCCATACCACTGTGATATTTTCTTTTCTATAATGCCTATGATGACCGGCTCCTCTTGTACACCCATAATTTTCCTTATTTCTTTATTTCGTATTCTATCCATTCTAGATTTTCCAGCTGATCTTCTTAAAACATCCATTTCTGTACTTAAAATTCTCTTCATTTCCCTGGTAGGAATTTGCCAGACTTCAGCACCATATGTTAAAATGTTCTAAATTATTGATATATTTGTAATTTTTTATTTTTTGTAATATTTTTGCTCCACCAAACGGAGTTTAAAGCATTTATTTCTTGTTTCTATTTTAATTTCCACTGTGTTATCGCCTGAATGGTCTAATTTTGTTCCTAAATAAGTGCATTCAATACTAGGTTTTAGTTCTTCTCCATTGTTGAAATTTATATTTTCCATTTCTTCTCCTATACACAGATATTTAGTTTTCTCAATGTTTATATAAAATCCCCATTTTTCATATTCTTATTTTAGTTTTTTAGCTATATATTCTATGTGAATTATTAACTAACCGATTCACTGGCACTATCGAACCCGTAGGTTCATGGCCGCGCGGACATAAGCTCTCCATATATCCCTATCCTCAACCAATGTTTTCCAATCATCCCCTGTATAATCTCCTTCCCTCAAATCATAGTTAATGTTATTCTCCCACCTCATTATTGGTCTACCAACTGGGCGTTTTCCCTCTGGTTTTCCTACAAGAAGCTTCCATGCATGTTTTTCATTCCCCATTCGTGCCACATGTCCAGCCCATCGCAGTCTACGAGACTTAACTGTTCTCATTATATCTGGCTTCCTATAAATACCATGTAGTTCATTGTTATGTAGTCTTCTCCATTCACCTGTCTGTTCATCTCTCCTTGGTCCAAATTTTTTCCTAAGAACTTTATTCTCAAATACTCGTAATCTCCTTTCCTCCCTTAAAGTAAGAGTCCATGTTTCGCATCCATATAATATAACTGGGAGAATAATAGTTTTATATATTTTCAGTTTAACGTTTTTTGAAAGGAGTTGGGACATCAAGAGTCTCTGTAATGCATAATAGCACGCATTTCCAGAATTGAGCCTATGTTTAATTTCTTTGTGCATCTCATTCCTATTTGTGATTATTGTTCCTAGGTATTTGAATTCAGCCACCTCCTCAAAATTTCCGCAATTTATTATTAACTGTCCATTTCCATTATATAATGTATTTCTATGTGTGAATTATTACTATTATTATTATTATTATTATTATTGCTATTTTTCTTTCTTTCCCTTGTCAACTTTATATTATGTAGCCTATATCTATTACGTATCATTAATCAACATGTAGATAATTGTTATTGTATGTATAATTTAACGTGGTGAAGTGGAAGAGAACACCTTACTGTCTTAACTCCATCAGGTAAAGTAAATAAAATAGAAACAAACTTATTGCGAGTGGTTGACAGCTTGTTGAATATATTCGCCTCGCCATTGTGTCACAAGTTATATAAATGTTTTCACAACGTCTAGTAGCATGTTGTGATCTCCGCGGGTCACCACACATCTGTGTTTATGACGTCATTGTTTATTTTGTTTTACTACATCGTCATCCTTCGTCACGTTCAAACCCTGTCGTGTATCTGGATTTACTTTCTTCAAGTCTCGCGCCGTAGCCGAGTGGTTGAGGCAACGGGACTTGCACTAGATCGAGTATGGACGGGGCAAGAAATTTTGTCGTGGAATTTCAGTGAGTCTAGAAGAGGTGCCGACCCAGCATCGTGAGCAGTTTGTGTAGCTCTAGGTTGAGAAAGCCTGCTGGGGGACCCGACATGCTGACTACATGTCACCCCTACAGTGGCTCGATGATGGTATACCTTTGTGATTAACAAGTGTGGATGTGAGGCCAGCAGCCGGCTGGTCCTTCTAAGCTTGTCGCATCATGAAATAAAATAATTAATTCTTGTTCTTGTAAGCCCATGTTTCCCTTAACAGAGATTTAGGCGCTCTCCCCCTACAGGGAAGGATTTGAACCATACTAATTTAGTTACACTTGTTTTCGTATAGATGTCATTTGAGTGGTCTGTGGTCAGTGCTCCGGCTCATACTGACATCTAGGAAAACAAGGTAGTACCAGGACGTGAAAATTCGGTAAATTTTGCTTAGAGGCCTTTTCATTCAGGCTTAAGGATCTTTTACGAGCCTGAAAATCGTCAGACTCGGGACCCACGGCTTAAAGTCCCTCCCGGAGGACTTGTTCCTTGGATTTTCCCATCCTAAAAAAAATTAATCGACCCCGGCCGGGTTTGAACCCGCGACCCTCGGGACCAGAGGCAAGGAGCATAACCACTAGTTCCCCGCGGCCGATAAATAATTAATTAAAACCTGAAATAAGAGGCCTCTGATTAAAATTTGCTCCTCGAATGAACAATTTTGATTTCATCTTGTTGAGAGACGACGTTCTGTGGTGTGCGGTAAAATGGGCTTAAGTCAAAAACGAAACTTTTCAGGACAATCAACATAAACTTGAAGGTGTTCTAAAAAGAAGTACGTTCGTCTAAATGACAGCCGCTCGAACTTATTTGTATCAAGGTTGTGCATTATTATTTATTTAGGAGGTTTCATATCATCTTCCTGCGCTCAATTAATGTCATTCTCCTCCACATCTCTCTGTCATTCCAATCTCCTTCGGACAATCATTTTTCTCTCATACTGCTCAGTACACCATCAATCCACGTTATTTTTGGCCGTTCTCTTCTTCTACCAAGTGGCACCCATTCTAGTATTCTTCTTGCGAATCTGTCCTGTCATTATTTTTACATGACCATACGATTTTATTGCCTATTGTTATTATTATTATTATTATTATTATTATTATTATTATTATTATTATGTCCACCGCTGTGGTCTCGAGGTAGCGTGCTGCCTTGTCACGCAGCGGGCCCGGGTTCGATCCCCGGTCGCGGCAGTTTTTCTGGGTGAGGTCTTTATCGGGGTTTTTCCTCACCTGTAAGACAAATGTCAGGAAAACTTTAAGGCCCAAACGGTCCTCGAAATCATATGGCCATCATCATCCTTATCATTATTATCATCATCATCCTTCACCGGTGTGGAAAGCAACGGGAAGCTACCACACCTACAATTCCCTAGTAAAGCTGCAAGCATAGCATGGAAATGCTATGATTGCAGTGAAAGACCTGCTCTCGGGCAGAATTACTTTGGATGGATTATTATTATTATTATTATTATTATTATTATTATTATATAATAAGCGTCTTATAAGATATTTCACAAGTTGTTGCTTCATTACTGATAGACTAATGTTATAGACCTTCCCTAAGCATATTTTAATTTGTTAGAATGCCTACAGACCTGGATAGAAAGTGATGGAGGGCCGTACTTTGGCTGTCTCTGGTCTAAATATTGTGTTTTGGAATCTTCTATTCCTTAGTGTTCTGCCCTAGCGCAGGTCTTTCTCTGCAATCATAGCATTTTCATGCTATGATTTGCAGCTTTACTAGGGAATTAAAGATGTGGTAGCTTCCAGTTGCTTTCCACACCGTGGGTTGATGATGGCTGAATGGTTTTCAGGGACCGTTGGGACGTTAAGTTTCCTGACATTTGTCTTACAGGTGAGGTAAAACCCCGAGGAAAACCTCACCCAGGAAACTTCTCCCGACCGGGCCGCTGCGTGACAAGGCAACACGCTACCTCAAGAGCACAGCATAATTATATTAGGAAATGTAAAATGATAAGGTGGAATGTAAGAACAGAGACGACAAGAAGAGGTCCGTAGTGTTCTGTCCTGGTTTTAGAACAACCGTAAACCTCCATTTTTGGCTGCTTTATTTTTTATTTGAGTTTCACTTTTCTTAACGTCCAGGTGCAGATAAACTAGAATTCATAATTTTGTAAAGAAGTTGTTAAATTGGAGCGGAACTGATTACACAGGTGCGCAGGAAGTAGGAGTTATCTTATCTCCTGAGTTTACTGTCTCCTACACACGGAAGTTGTTACCTCCGTCAACTTGAAGACCTCTACTATGTTCACTCATGTCCACAGTTCGGATCCCTGCACCAATATAAAAAGAGCAATAGGAGAATCAAAAAAGACAAGAGGCCGTCTAGTGTACCTACGGGCAAGGGAGACTTTCCTTATCGAGGACATGAAAACAGCACACCTACTACCAACCACGGGACCCTATGAACATGCGCTACAAAGTCTACGCAGGAGAAGGGAGGAAGTATGGCCGGAATTCTTCAGCACCGGAGCGATGATAGACAGGAACTGGACAGAAGCAAATTTCCAGATACGACACGTCATCACATGGATTTCACCACCTAATGTGTACAGATAAAACATTCCATGACCCGAAGATGTCATGCATATGCGAAGTGTGTGAACAGGAATGCGAAAGATATCACATCGAAACATGTACACAAAGAACAAAAACAATTTGTGATTACGCAAGACATATTTGTGCGCAATCCATTTATATATGATATCACGCACACACTCTTGAGTAACACTAAGAAATTAGGACTGGAAGTAAATATCAGTAAAACTAAATATATGGTCACACGTAGAAATTCAGTATATAATGGAAGTGGACAGCTAATGACAAATGAGGGAAATTTTGAGGAAGTGGCTGAATTAAAATACCTAGGAACAATAATCACACACAGGAATGAGATGCACAAAGAAATTAAACATTGGCTCAATTCTGGAAATGCGTGCTATTATGTATTGCAGAGACTCTTGATGTCCCAACTCATTTCAAAAAACGTTAAGCTGAAAATATATAAAACTATTATTCTACCAGTTATATTATATGGGTGCGAAACATGGACTCTTACTTTAAGGGAGGAAAGGAGATTACGAGTATTTGAGAATAAAGTTCTTAGGAAAATTTTTGGACCAAAGAGAGATGAACAGACAGGTGAATGGAGAAGACTACATAACAATGAACTACATGGCCTTTATAGGAAGCCAGATATAATAAGAACAGTTAAGTCTCGTAGACTGCGATGGGCAGGACATGTTGCGCGTATGGGGAATGAAAGACGTGCATGGAAACTTCTTGTAGGAAAGCCAGAAGGAAAACGCCCAGTTGGTAGACCAAGAATGAGGTGGGAGAACAACATTAACTATGATTTGAGGGAAGTAGATTATACAGGGAATGATTGGAAAACATTAGCTCAGAATAGGGATGTATGGAGAGCTTATGTCCGCGCGGCCATGAACCTACGGGTTCGATAGTGCCAGTGAGTAAGTAAGTATTAAATTGACACGAATGAGGAATGAAAGAAGGCATGGAAACTTCTAGCAGGGGTAAAGCTCCCCGTAGAGAGACCTATAAGATATATAATATTTTTAGGAAGTCAGATATAATAACAGTTAAGGCTCGTAGACTGCGATAGACATGGAATGTGGCACGAATGGGGAATGGAAGAGGGGCATGGAAAAGATTTGTAGGAAATTGAAGAGGCAAAACGCCCAGTAGGTAGTCAATGAATCACATGGGAGAATAAATAGTAATAAAATTCATTGTTAAAACCGTTGAGGTGGAGAGTCATAAAATAAAATAAGTTAAAATATACCTTCTTAGGTCAGAGACGCCGTTCTCAACTTATAAAATATGTCTGTAGGCCTTTCAGAACTTACGTTCCATCTTCAGCAGGTCCTTCTTCGCTACATTATATGATATGATGGTTGATGCTGCTGGTGTTGTCGTGACTAAAGCTTCTTCCTGACGATATCGTACAGCGGGTTGTTTAGTCTGGGAGTGCTTTCATTTATTAAAAGCTTGTTGTCTATTTCCTTGATAATTTCCAGGTCTTCCAATATGTTTATTTTTAAAATAACGAAACTGGAAAGAGAAACAGATATTAATAATATATGGACTACACTAACATACACAGGCCGCGAAACCATAAAATTGGGAAAAAACATTGAGAAAAATAAACAAAATTTAAACATAGCCTACAAAACTAACAATAAACTACATAAGGTAATAAGAAACAAAATAGAAAAACATAATACATTTAATGGCAAGGGTGTATATAAATTAACATGCAAAGACTGTGACAAGTTCTATATAGGTAGAACGTAAAGAAGCTTCAACCTAAGATTTAAAGAACATCGTAACAATTTCGTATACGCATATGGAAAGTCTAATTACGCTAAACACATAATAAACGCCGGTCATAGAATGAACTCAATAGAAGACACCCTTACAATAGCACACAAAGAGGGAAATCCAACAAAAATCAACATATTGGAAGACCTGGAAATAAACAACAAGCTTTTAATAAATGAAAGCTCTCCCAGACTAAACAACCCACTGTACGATATCGTCAGGAAGAAGCTTTAGTCACGACAACACCAGCAGCATCAACCATCATACTAGATATTGTAGCGAAGAAGGGCCTGCTGAAGATGGAACGGATGTTCTGAAAGGCCTACAGACATAAATAATGCATATTTTATAACTTGTGGACGTCGTATCTTACCTAAGAAGGTATATTTTAACTTATTTTATGGGAGAATAAAATTAACATGATTTGAGGGAAGTATATCAACACGCACACACTATTGAGTAACACTAAGAAATTAGGACTGGAAGTAAATATCAGAAAAACTAAATATATGGTCACACCTAGAAATTCAGTATATAATGGAAATGGACAGCTAATGACAAATGAGGGAAATTTTGAGGAAGTGGCTGAATTCAAATACCTAGGAACAATAATCACAAACAGGAATGAGATGCACAAAGAAATTAAACATTGGCTCAATTCTGGAAATGCGTGCTATTATGTATTGCAGAGACTCTTGTCGTACCAACTCCTTTCAAAAAACGTTAAGCTGAAAATATATAAAACTATTATTCTACCAGTTATATTATATGGGTGCGAAACATGGACTCTTACTTTAAGGGAGGAAAGGAGATTACGAGTATTTGAGAATAAAGTTCTTAGGAAAATTTTTGGACCAAAGAGAGATGAACAGACAGGTGAATGGAGAAGACTACATAACAATGAACTACATGGTCTTTATAGGAAGCCAGATATAATAAGAACAGTTAAGTCTCGTAGACTGCGATGGGCAGGACATGTTGCACGTATGGGGAATGAAAGACGTGCATGGAAACTTCTTGTAGGAAAGCCAGAAGGAAAACGCCCAGTTGGTAGACCAAGAATGAGGTGGCAGAACAACATTAACTATGATTTGAGGGAAGTAGATTATACAGGGAATGATTGGAAGACATTAGCTCAGGATAGGGATGTGTGGAGAGCTTGTGTCCGCGCGGCCATGAACCTACGGGTTCGATAGTGCCTGTGAGTAAGTAAGTAAGTTGAGGGAAATATATTATACAGGAGATGATTGTCTACTTAGCGATAAAGCTATGGGTTGAGTGAGGGTGACCGAGTCCTCTCAACACTGTGTTGGTGTATTGAGTACGTGTTATAGCGTTTTAAATCCATCAGCACCGTCCTGCAGGTGCAACACACGCGTGTTTTGGCTTATTCTCAGAATTCCACAACTTGGGAGGTCGTGTCATTAATACTTGCCCTCAGGAAGTAGTCACCTGGGACCACTACCTCAACAATATACAAAGTTTCATCATCATCATCATCATCATCCATGCAAGTATTAGACCATGTGGCCTGTTACGGTCTCAAAGAGTCCAGTACTTTTTTTTTGGAAATTGTGGCATTTCAAGGTGCAGATCCTGTCAGAAGTAAAATTGTACTGGACAATAAAATTTAGGAGCAGGTGAATAATTTTACATATCTAGGATGCAATATCTCATATGAAGAAGAAAAGGATGTAAATGCAAAAAATCTACATTTTTAAGAATTTTAGGGTTAATAAATTGTATCTTGAAGCCACAGTTAGTCCAAAAACATTCAAGACTAAAAGTGTATAAAACACTGGCTCTTCCAACTCTTTTGTATGGTAGCGAAGTATGGACGTTGAAACAGAAGGATATACAGAGACTTAGATCTGCTGAAATGATATACCTTCGGAGGGTTGCAGGATACACACTACTAGATCACAAAAAAAAATGATGACATCTTAGAAGAATTACATGTGGAACCTTTAGAAAACAAAATTTCTGATTATAAGTCAAGATGGATGCAACATGTTCATCGAATGGAAGATCACAGAATACACAAACAAATGTTAAGATATCAACCTGCAGGAAGAAGGAGACCAGGACGTCCACTCAAAAGACTTTAGGATGGTGTTTCTCTTGAGGCCGAAACAGGTCAACAAATGGCCTAAATTCGTGAATGTACTATGATGATGATGATACTTTTTTGGACGCCCCAGTGATCTCCTGCCTTGAAGATAGTAATGAAGGAATTCTGCGAGATGGCATTAGTTGAAGATGGCATTTCCAGTTGTTCTGGTAGTTTACAAAGTTTCGCAACAATATTAAATTTTAAACATTTAAACTTGTTCAACAATGAATAAGTGTTAGATAATTATTCAACAATTGAGAAGCTTGTTTCCAAAACGTATTGTTTTGACTGTTACAAATTTTACAGCAGGAGCCAAATGCTGTGATTTCGTTTTGTGCTGATCGGTTTATGTCCCGCGCCGTGGCCGAGCGGTTTAAGGCATGATGCAGAGCTCCTTCGAGTCCCCCATTGGAGAATAAATTTTCTCATGGAATTTCAGCCAGTATGGCACGATTTCCTACCCATCGTTGTCAGGAATTTGAGCAGCTGCTCCAGGTTGAGAAAACCAGTTATAACGGCTGGGGGACTGAACAGTCCTTTACTGGCTGTGAGACCAGCAGCTGGCTGGTAGGCCAAGGACTTTCTACAAAGACACACGAGAGCACACCTTTATAGGAAGCCAGATATAATAAGAACAGCTAAGTCTCGTAGACTGCGATGGTCGGGACATTTGGGACGAATGGGGAATGAAAGACGTGCATGGAAGCTTCTTGTAGGAACACCAGAAGGAAAACGCCCAGTTAGTAGACCAAGAATGAGGTGGGAGAACAACATTCTGCACACATATTTACCAAGTTATTTAACAACACGTTTTCAAAATTTATCGGCTCATCACAATTTAGGAACAAGATCACAAGACTCTTCTTTACTTTTGATACCACAACACAGGACATGTCTATACTCTGTATCTATGACCAGAGCATGGAACTCACTTCCCAGTCATGTCAGGGACTGTCAATCGCTATCATTATTTAAATCCAAATTAACTGATATCTTAAGTTCGACACAATGAAAACATTAACTGCATAACAACTATATAGAGCATTCCATTAATAATCATCTAGGAAGCTACTTACTTTATTTTATATCATTTTAATTTTATTATATTCTGTGTTTTTGTTAGTATTAGATGACATCATCATTGTATTTTGTTTTAGACTGTATTTTAATATCTTAAAATTATAATATGTACGTAATTTTTGTATAATTTTACTATTCGCTGGTTGAGTGGAAGAGAAGGCCTTGTGGCCTTAACTCTGCCAGCTAAAATAAAGCATTAGGCATATTATTATTATTATTATTATTATTATTATTATTATTATTATTATTATTATTATTATTATTATTAACTGTTAACTATGATTTCAGGGAAGTAGATTATACAGGGAATGATTGGAAAACATTAGCTTAGAATAGGGATGTATGGAGAGCTTATGTGCGCGCGGCCACGAACCTAGTGCCAGTGAGTTAGTTAGTTCATGTCTGTTTGGTGCAGAAGTTTTTCTAAGAACTTTATTCTCACCATACATAGAACATTAACATTTGAGAGAGCTGGTAGCAGTGCCTCGTAAAGATAACATTTATTGTTTCCTTAATGACTGCGACTTCACTACCTCAAATTAAACTGTGTTAAAGATTGTCCACTTTCATTATGATTAACGTTCCAACTAACACCGTAGCAAGTGGCTGAATTCAAATACCTAGGAACAATAATCACACACAGGAATGAGATGCACACAGAAATTAAACATAGGCTCAATTCTGGAAATGCGTGCTATTATGCATTGCAGAGACTCTTGATGTCCCAACTCCTTTCAAAAAACGTTAAACTGAAAATATATAAAACTATTATTCTACCAGTTATATTATATGGATGTGAAACATGGACTCTTACTTTAAGGGAAGAAAGGAGAATACGAGTTTTTGAGAATAAAGTTCTTAGGAACATTTTTGAGAAGACCAAAGAAAAGATGGAAAGAGCAGCAATTTGGAGCCGGAACAGGCTAGTAAATAAGCCTAAACCGTGAAGAAGAAGAAGAAGGAAAAATTTTGGACCAAAGAGAGATGAACAGACAGGTGAATGGAGAAGACTACTAAACAATGAACTACGTGGTCTTTATAGGAAGCCAGAGATATAATAAGAACAGTTAAGTCTCGTAGACTGCGATGGGCAGGACATGTTGCGCGTATGGGGAATGAAAGACGTGCATGAAAGCTTCTTGTAGGGAAAGCCAGAGGGAAAACGCCCAGTTGGTAGACCAAGAATGAGGTGGGAAAAATAACATTAAGTATGATTTGAGCGAAGTAGATTATACAGGGAATGATTGGAAAGCATTATTTGAGGATAGGGATGTATGGAGAGCGTATGTCCGCGCGGTCATGAACCTACGGGTTCGATAGTGCCAGTGAGTAAGTGCTAACACTGTAGGAGGTTCATCCCTAACCTGTGCTAATTAGTCCCTGTATTCGGTGGTCTAGGGGTTACCTCAGGTACCAGGGGCCGCGGGTTAAGTTCCATCCGGGGTCAATGTATTTTTTAGGACTATTTAACTCACGCCCCAAATGATAGTCAATGACCAATCACATTTCAATGATTTTTTATTTACGACCCATCACAGTCTTGTTTCGCCTAGAATTTACCAAATAAAGTTTATCATAATAAAGAAAGCACCTCCTTTTTAACATTCTGAATAGGTCATAGCATTATTTTGCAGTGACTGACTCTGTAGGAAATACGGCTACCAGATTGTATGTATAGTGCATGAATATCAACACATAGCGCATGCGGTTGTTAATATAAAAACATTTGTAACAATTGATTATACCACAAAAAAAAAATACTGTTTGCACTTTCTTAAACGAATTATTTTCCAGGAAATTACGTTGCAGAAAAATATAATTGACATATTTACATCAGAAATTAATTAATACCTATAACGTTGGTTATAAATTTCTCCACTAGGGTGCATTCTTACAATATTGCGATCCTTTGGCAAGAAATAATATTATGATCTTGTTGCAATCATGAATAAAAGAAGCAAATGAAGAGTACCAATCGTTTCTCATTTGTTTTCAAACATTGACGTTTACATTAAATATATAAATATTTTAAAATAACTATAGTTAAATAATGATTTGTGAATAAACAGCTTAATTTTATTCGTTAAATAGTCCTAACAAATGCCACTCTTGATTTCCAAATTCTCTAGATAAATTAAAATCACTCTTGGCATTACTTATGAAAAAAAATCGAGGAACATTTGGTCTGGGAGGGACGTCATGCTCTGGATACCAAGTCTGAAGATTTTGGGGCCCGTAAAAAGTATCTCAAAGCTAAATTGGGGTCTCTGAAGAAAGTTTAAATGCATTTTCGGCTCATAATAGTACGATAATTGCCTACTTGATGTCTCTTTGAGGCGATGTGCCAAGCAGATGCCACTCGCTGACATTTTCAAGGAAACTAAATACCCTTTAGGTAACGCTATTATCACCACACGGGGATCTATACTAGATCGTATACTTTACCACCTTCAGATATTGTTGTCCTTCCTACTGGACGCTTTTCCGCTGACTTTTCATGCCCCTCTTTCATTCCCCATTAGTCTGTCCATCGCAGTTTATGATACTTATTCACTAGCTAATGCCCGGCGTGCGCTGCTGCGCCTAAATAAATTAAAATGTGTTTTTATGTTTAGTTGAATAAATAGAAGGAAAAATAATTATAAATTTATATTCTTTATATACCCGTTGCTGTTTACCCGGCGTTGTCCGGGAATCTACTCATCCCGATCTTCTTGTCATAAATGAGCTGAAAGACAAAAAATAATGTACTTCTTATGATTAGTTCGATAAATAAAATGAAAAATAATTATAAATGTATATCCTAATAATTTTTAAATTTCCCGTGCTGATTACCCGGTGTTGCCCGGGAATCTACTTATTTCGATATTCTTGGCATAAATGAGCTAAAAGACAAAATTCGTTATTATGAGTTATCCGTAAAAGAATACCCGCCATGTGCTGCTATGCTTGCACAGGAATCTACGCACTTGTCTCGATCTTCTTGGCTTCAATGAAAGACAAAAATGGTTATTGTGAGTTATCCGTAAGAGATAAACATATGCTGTCGCGGACTTTTTTATAGAGCTTTTTGAGATATTCAATTGTGTGTACATTAATTTGTGTATTTGTTATGGTTTAGGCAGCGTAAGCCATTTAAGCGTCCAAAAAGCTACTTTTTCACGTATTCCACTGAAAAAGGTGATTTTAAGGGTGTAGGAGTTGAGTATCACAACTTTCTTTTAGCCTATGTTCATCCCGGGAATCTCCTGAACATTTTGCAAAAAGCCCCATCACAATCGGATCAACGGTATGGCCGCGCATAAAGTACAAACAAACATTCATTTTTATATACCAGAAGATTAGTTTTCTATAAAGCTCATGCAACTTACTGTTACGTGGTTTTCTCCATTCACTTGTCTGTTCATCTCTCTTTTGGCCCAAAAATGCTCCTAAGAACTTTATTCTTAAATACTCGTAATCTTCTTTCTTCCCTTAAAGTAAGAGATTATGTTTCGCATCTACATAACTGGAAGAATAACCGTTTTACATTTTTCTAATTTATGTGATTTCTACTATTGTATCTAATCCACCCAACGACTTCTCTATCTGTCTCATCCATCCTGTTGGGAGCCGTAGACGAGCGGCCTAAAGCATTTTGCCTTGGCGCTGAGTTACTGAATAGCTCTGGGTTCAGTCCCCATGCGAAAAAAAATTCACATGGAATTTCAGCCAGTATGGGACGGGGGGGGGGGTTCTGAAGAATTTGGGTAGGTACAATAAGTAGCGACAGCAAGGTGAGAAAACAAGCTGGGACCACATGTAAACCCTATACTGGCCGGATGATGGTCCACACGGATGTGAGGCAAGCAGCTTCACCTCTAGTTTTATAAATGTTGTACGAAGTGCAATACTTCACTTTGAAACCTTGTAAGGTAAACAGGTAGTGAAGAATTCCATAGCGCTGCAGTGACACTGTGCGCGCTCAAGGTCGTCTGGGCGGTAACAGGTGTATTGCCCCGGTAACTGGACCAACAAATTAACATCAAATTACCCAACTAGGGGTGTACATCGCTGCAAATCCTCAGATTGTTTACACCTAACATTTGAAGTGCTAGGAACAACTGACAGGTGCAGGAAGGGTCTTAGTTGTAGAAACACGAATATACCTTACGGAGGGCCATGTGTCCCTGGAAATAGCAAGGTGTAAATATCAATTGGGCAAGACATTCTCGTTGTTCCTTGTCTCTAGTCCTGCGGGTTCAAACCCGGATATAAAAATCCAAGGAAGACGTCCTCCGGGAGGGACTTTAAGCAGTGGGTCTCGAATTTGAAGATTTTGAGGCTCGTAAAACAACTGCAAGTCTGAATAAAAGGCCTCTGTGCAGAATTTAACCTACCTCCATGCATCCAAGTAGTTGCCTTACTAGGTGTCTCGTTGAGATCTGTAGGTAAATAAGCGTAAGTAATTAGACTGCTTGTCCGTCGTTGTGGTAGAGTCCCTACCTTCCACTCCGACAACCCGGGTTCGATTCCCGGTGGGGTAAGGTATTTTAAAATCTCAACCTTGGGACTGGGTGTGTGTCCTGTCCAGTTGTACCCATTGGGTTTAATTCTTCTAAAAAAATAGACTGCTTAAGATACTCTCGCTAGGGAGCACCCGTCTCCCCCCGTGGGATGTATCGAACCAGTAGGTTCATGGCCGCGCGGACATAAGCCCTCCATACATCCCTATTCTGAGCTAATATTTTGCAAATCACCTTCTCTATATTCTACTCCCTTCAAATCATGGTTAAAGTTATTCTCCCACCTTATTCTTGGTCTACCAACTGGGCGTTTTCCTACCAGAAGGTTCCATGCGTATTTGCCACATGTCCTGCACATCACAGTGTACGAGACTTAACTGTTGTTATTATATCTGGTTTCCCATAAAGATCACGTAGCTCACTGTTATGTAGTCTTCTCCATTCACTTGCTTCTTTCTAAAAAATACTCCATGTTACGACACAAGCGTAGAAGCTCCTCTTTCCTTCATTTGGCTGCTGGCCTCACATCGACATGTGTTAATCACGGGTGGAGAACAGTCCAGCCAGTATCGAGGTGACAAGTGATCAGCATATCGGGTCCTCAGGGGGTTTTCTCAACCTGGAACCGCTACTTGCTGAAGCTACGATACAGGATGGACACTGATCCCATACTTGCAGAAATTCCATAACATCCCCCACGTGGATGTAAAACATGAGGGATGTATATAAATGATGGTGACCTCTTGAAGGAACAATATGAGCTGGTAACAAAGTTAGGGTTTAATTTTATTTTGGTGTTGGGTTGGGGTGAGTTGCGTGGGGAGGCAGGAAGTTGAATACACGAGCTCTCTTTGTACCCTTTGCCGCTCCCTTCAATTATTGTAACACACCCTACGTCACACACACACACACAAGTAGACAGTGACGCAACAGTTTAAGTTGTTTTTTACTATAAAAAGTTAGTAAATAATTGTTGCATTTGTTTTTCTCCACTTTTTAGTGAATTTCATAAAAACTTACTGAGATTGTTGGCATGAAAAGATGAAAAAAAAAGTATCTTCACCGATCCTACCCGGTAGATATATGTATGTGTGTGTTTATCGGGTGAACTTTTTTGTAAGTAAACTCTGCATATACCAATCGATTAAAAAAGTAAACTCGAGTTCTTTAATTAACAAAGTGAGACGAAATCGGATCATTGCCAGTCTCAAGACAACCCTTGAGGATGCCGGACGCAGTCTCTGGCGAAACGTCGGGGAACTACAAGTCTCAAGACCATGGCCAACAGCCCGGAAATATTCTTCAAGATCATCATAGTAACTCTGGCCGTGAAAGCCTAACTCAATATATAGGATACATTGCCAATTTAAGGATTAAGGTATCACTCAGATGGAAAAGGCCAAGTTTTAGGTTTGAAGCTCATTTTTCAATCCCAAGAATCTTTTGATTCGGGTCCCACAGGTTAAAATCCCACTCAGAAAACTTGTCCCTTGTGTAGTGGTTATATACGTTGCTCCTAGTCCCGAGGGTCGCCGGTTCAAACCCGGCCTGGATCAGTGGATTTTCAGGATAGAAAAATCAAAGGGAGGAGCCATTCGCGAGGGACTTTAAGCCGTGGGTCCCGAGTATGAATTTTTCAGGCTCGTAAAAGAACCGGAAGCCTGAATAAAAAGGTATCTGTGCAAAATTTAAACTACCTTCATCCATCCAACTAATACTTAGATGTCACATTGAGTCGATGTGCTAACCACATGTCACTTATTGACATCTGTATGTAAATAAGTGCAACTAAATTAGCTTCGTTAAGAAACTCCAGGTAGGGAGGACCTGCATCTCCACGACACACGAATGGGGTATTCTGTGACACAAATAATAATAATAATAATAATAATAATAATAATAATAATAATAATAATAATAATAATGATAATGATAATAATAATAATAATAGCTTTATTTTACCTGGCAGAGTTAATTGGTTAACTTTTTTATGGATCACTCTGTATATACAAAACATGAATGGACCGCGGGCGAGTTTCAATCCGCGGCCCTCGGACACGTAACCACTAGACCAGCGACGTAAATATGTTCGTGAGAAACAAGATGACGGCAGATGTGCGAGAAAGTTGACAAAAGAGTATCGAGGGATTTTATTTACTGGGAGCACGTGGTGACAGGGTGTTTCACAATACATGCAGCAGTTAGCGTATTGGCTTTATTGTGTGTTGTGGTTTGATGTTCACCCTGTTGAACAGTCGCCCTCGAGGGGGTAAACTGCACACGTGGGCAAAGTATTTGTTCCCTCTGTCAGTTGAAATACAATACCACACCCTGTTACTTAAGTTGCATTTCTACAAACTAATGATGTCATTCAAGTCAGCCATACGTGGTCCGTCACTCAACAATCATTTACTATCCCACCGGTCCCTACCTCTACAGTGAGCTGTGCTCATTTTTGACAAATGATAAATAGTTTAAAATGCTTATAAAGGCTTGTACTGTCATCATCATCATCATCCAGGGATTAAGTCTGTTGGCTCGTTCCGGTTTCATGAAAGCTAGAATTGTTAAAATTGTTCAGATCATCTTCTGTGTGGGCGTCCAACATTTCTCCTTCCGTGCGGTTTATAATTTAGCAATAACTTTGGAAATGTTTCTTCTGGCATTCTATCAACATGTTCTTTCCAGTCGTTCCTATATTTAATTAGTCGGTCTGTAAGTTTGAAAATATTTAGTTCCTTTCTTATATCTTCATTTCTTTACTTATCCAGCAGAGTATATCCTGCTATATTCTTAAAAATCGCATCTCAGCTGCTTCCAATCTTTGTTCTTGTCTTTTAGTGATCGTCCAACATTCTGATCCATACATCAATACAGGAACAACCATTACTTTATAAAATTTCATTTTTGTTTCTTTTCTTGTGTTTTTAAGGGTTCTTTTAATAGTGCCACACATTAGATTAAATTTATTTATTTTGTCATTAATATCTTCAATTTTAACATATGATAAATTGAAACCTAGATTTTTAAAACTGTTCACCTGCTCTAAAATGTTATTATCAATTACTATTTTTGCTCTTAAGGTATCACGTCCTTTAAATGCTAACATTTTAGTTTTATTCTTTGAAATTTTAAAATTGTAATTGACACTTATTTTTTCCAAATTAAAAATAGCTCTTTGTAGATCATCTTGTGAACTGGAAATCACTACTTGATCATCAGCAAATAATATTGTATCCAACAGTTTATTATTTATTTTAAAATGTTTATTTAAATTAATCTGCCACTTTAACATAACTTCATATGTATATAAATTAAAAAGAGAAGGTGATAAAGAACACCCTTGTCTGACACCACGGTTTATTGTTACCATTTTTTGATGTTTAGATTTAAAACCCCTGTCTATTACAATTTTATTATTTACTGTTGTATTTTCATTTTTCAGGACTTGATAACCAGTTTTTAATACGTTTTGAAAGTATGACAATATGTGCGTTAGGTTTTAACAGGTAGAAATATACTGACTCACTCGCAATATAGAGCCTGAGCTCTCCGTTCATCCCTATCCTGACCTATTGTTTTCCAATTATCCTCTGTTTAATCTATACCCTTCAAATCATAGTTAATGTTATTATCCCACCTCATTCTTGGTCTACCAACTGGGCGTTTTCCCTCTGGTTTTCCTACAAGAACCTTCCACTATCTCCATTCACCTGTCTGTTCATCTCGCTTTGGTCCAAAGATTTCCTAAGAACTTTATTCTCAAATACTTGTAATCTCCTTTCCTCCCTTAAAGTAAGAGTCCATGTTTCACACCCATATAATATAACTGGTAGAATAATAATTGTATATATTTTCAGTTTAATGTTTTTTTGAAAGGAGTTGGGACGTCAAGAGTCTCTGTAATACATAATAGCACGCATTTCCAGAATTGAGCCTATGTTTAATTTCTTTGTGCATCTCATTCCTGTTTGTAATTATTGTTTCTAGGTGTTTGAATTCATCCACTTCCTGAAAATCAGAAAGAAAGTGCTCAGTTGACAGACCAAGAATGAGGTGGGAGAATAACGTTACTCATTATTTCTGGGAGGTGAATTAGATAGGGGATGATTTGGACACATTAATTCAGGATAGGGATGTATGAAGAGATTTGGTCCGCGTGGCCATGGAACTACGGGTTCGATGTTTGCATGATTTTGTAACACAAACATCGGAAGATGATGTGTTCGTCTCCACGTGTTACGAGTCGGGTCGCGAACCTCCGTGAAAACCTGTCTCACTATTATTATGCATATGTTTTATTAGCATGGCTAATATTTTTAAACAAGGAGAGACACTTTTGTTTGCGTTCGGCGCCTGTCTGCGTCCGCATGTGTGGCAACATTCCACAACAAAAACTCAGCCAACTTTTGTCCACGCACATGTTAAGTGACGTCACAGTTTATTTGTGTAACTAACTTCCTCTAATGAGCTCCTTGACCACGTGACATGTATATAGTAATTACCATGTTAATATTTGGTTCCGAGAAGCGCGGGTTCGAATTCGACAGGGGTCATTATCATCTTGTAAAACCAAACCCTTGTCTGTTATACCATTCATACCTTGTTTCACTGGCACTATCGAACACAGAGGTTCATGGCCGCGCGGGCATAACCTCTCCGTACATCCCTATCCTCAACTAGTGTTTTCCAATCATCCCCTGTATAAGTTACTTCCGTCGAATCATGGTTAATGTAATTCTTGCACCTCTTTCTTGGTCTACCAACTGGGCGTCTTCCTTCTGGTTTTCGTACAAATAATTTACATGTCCCTCTTTCATTCACCAATGGTGATACATGTTCTGCCCATCGCAGTCCACGAGACTTAACTGTTCTTATAACATTTGGTTTCGTATAAAGACCATGTTATGTAGTCTCCTTCATTCGTCTGTCTGTTCAATCCTTTTTGGTCCAAAATGGTTCCTAACAATTTTTTTCTCAAATACTTGTAATCTTTTCTCTCCCTTAAGTTAAGAGTCCATGTTTCACATCCATATAATATAACTGGGAGAATAACAGTTTTTCATATTTTCAGTTTAACCTTTCTTTTTAGACAAGTTGGGACGACAGGAGTCTCTGTAATACATAACAGAATTTAGACCATGTTTAATTTCTTTCTGCACCTCATTGCTGCTTGTTGTTATTGTTCCTAGCTACCACCACATTATAGTCCCTCGTATCGACCCAACATTTTGTAAAAAAACTGAAAATATATAAAACTATTATTCTACCAGTTATATTATATGGGTGTGAAACATGGACTCTTACTTTAAGGGAGGAAAGGAGATTACGAGTATTTGAGAATAAAGTTCTTAGGGAAAAAATTTGAACAGACAGGTGAATGGAGAAGATTACATAAGTGAGCTACATGATCTTTATAGGAAGCCAGGTATGATAAGTCTCGTAGACTGCTACAGACATGACATGTGATAGGAACAGGGAATGGAAGAAGGGCATTAAAACATTATAGTAAAACCAGTAGGAGAGCAAAGCATGAGGTGGGTATAGTAAAACCAGTAGGAGAGCAAAGCATGAGGTGGGTATAGTAAAACCAGTAGGAGAGCAAAGCATGAGGTGGGTATAGTAAAACCAGTAGGAGAGCAAAGCATGAGGTGGGTATAGTAAAACCAGTAGGAGAGCAAAGCATGAGGTGGGTATAGTAAAACCAGTAGGAGAGCAAAGCATGAGGTGGGTATAGTAAAACCAGTAGGAGAGCAAAGCATGAGGTGGGTATAGTAAAACCAGTAGGAGAGCAAAGCATGAGGTGGGTATAGTAAAACCAGTAGGAGAGCAAAGCATGAGGTGGGTATAGTAAAACCAGTAGGAGAGCAAAGCATGAGGTGGGACAATAACAATAAACTTGATTGGAGGGAGGTGAAATGATTGGAAAATATTTAGCTCTGGATAGGTGTATAGGCTATGTTCGTGCGGGTCCCTTATTACTTAGGTAAACTAGGGATAGATGTTTAAACACGTACGTGTTATTTAAATGTCTCTCGTTGTAAGAAACGCCTGCCTAAGTAGCTGGAGATCTTGGGTTCAGATTCCGGGCCAGGCATTCTAGTTACTTGCACATGTACACGCAAGAGTCATTTTCGACCTGTGCTGTGTATGATCCATGAAGATTTGTAACATTATCATAAGTAATGCCACGAGTGATTTCCAAATTATCGATAAATTCACGACTCACCAAGTCAGGAGTGAATTTATCTAGAGAATTTGTAAATCAAGAGTGGCATTAGTTAGGACTATTTAACGAATAAAATTAAGCTGTTTACTCACAAATCATTATTTAAATATAGTTATTTTAAAATATTTATATATTTAATGTAAACGGCGATGTTTGAAAACAAATGATAAACGATTTGTACGCTTCATCTGCTTCTTTTGTTCATTACTGCAACCAGATCATATTATTTATTGCCAAAGGAACGCAATATTATAAGAATGCACTCTAGTGGAGAAAAAATGAAACACATCAAACTGTATATTAATTCATTTCTGATGTCCTATGATGTAAATATGACAATTATATTTTTCTGGAATGTTATTACCTGGGAAAAAATACATTTAAGAAAGTGCATACAGTGGTTTCTTTTTTTTTTTTGGTGGTATAATCAATTGCTAGAAATGTTTTTATATTAACTCCCGCATGCGCTATGTGTTGACATTCATGCACTATATATACAATCTGGTAGCTGTATTTCTTGGAGAGTCAGTCACTGCAAAATAATGGTATGACCTATTCGGAATGTTAAAAAGGAGGTGCTTTCTTTATTATGATAAACTTTAGTTGGTAAATTCTAGGCGAAACACGACTGTGATTGGTTGTAAATAAAAAAATCATTGAAATGTGATTGGTGATTGACTCCCATTTGGGGCGTGAGTTAAATAGTCATGTTAACGTCTGTAGCTAAATTATTTGTGAATTTGCTAACAAAGGGAATTGTATCACTAGAGCACATCCCTATCCTAAACGAACATTTCACAATCATACCCTGTATAATTCACATCTCTCAAATCACGGTTAATGTTATTCTCCTACCTCATTTTTGGCCTACAACTGGACACTTTCCCTCCGGTTTTCCTACAGATAGTGTCCATGCCCCTCTTTCATTCCCATTCGTACCACATGTCCTGCCCATCGCAGTCTACGTGACTTATAAAGATGAATTGTTATGCAGTTAGAGTGAGCTGTGACGTGTCACAGAGTGTGGGTGCCTCACGAGTGCTACATTGAGGCACTGGATGAGGTAAACACACTATTTTTGCTAACGTAATACACAGGAAGAAAGACGTATAAACATAACACTGCTCTATCTGGCGGCGATCTTTATGACTAAGTGCTTAATCACGTCATTACATTGCGTAGTCTAAACATACGCTTGTACAGAGTGTTCACTCCGTGTATTTAAAACAAAATCTTCTTCTTCTTCTTAAATTTAATTTGTAGAATATTCATCCTGTTTATTTCCAAAATCTCTCCTCGGAGGAAGACGTATTGGATGTGCATTCACTGTCTATCCATCTCTTGGCTGGTCTTCCTCTTGTTCTTCTCCCGTCCATTGGTCTATCTTCTTTACCTCTTTTTGCAAGTCGGTTGTCTTCCATTCTTTCTATATGACCCTTCCATACCCGAAATCTGTATGTAGTATCTTTATTTATTCAATAAAGATTAGATAGTAGTTAGGGACATAGAGCAGACCCGGGGATAAGGGCATTATGCCCGAGGTAACCCGGGGGGGGGGGTGGAGCTCTAAAAAAATAATGATCCTTCCAATATTTTCGCCTATCTATAGTAAATTTGGTTATGTCTTGAATATGACATTTGTCCCTAATTTCTGTGTTGTGTATTTTATCAAATAATGTTTTCCCCTGAATAGTTCTTAAGATTTTCATTTCACATGTGCTTATTATTTGTTTAGTTTTTGTTGTATCAGCCCTAGTTTCTGCTCCATATACGATAACTGGTCGAACTATCGTTTTGTATATGCGGGTTTTGCTTTCTATTGACATATGTTTGTTGCGCCAAATTAAATCTTTCATATATCCTGATATTTGTGCTGCTTTATCAGCTTGTTTCTTTACTTCTTTTATTAAATATTTAGTGTTTGTTATTAATACACCTAAATAATTAAATTCTGACACTTGTTCTATAATTTTTCTTTCCACTTCTAATTTGCATCTTACTGGTTCTTTTGATATTGTTAAGCAATTAAAACAAAATCAATACAATTTAATCATAGACCTGTAAATTGGTTCCTGTTTAACTAATTCAGTGGCTGTATCGAACCCAGAGGCTCACGAAAGTCATGCTGCTGACTGTTACGTAATCTTCACATATCTGGGAACAGTAACAGAGGCGCAGAAACAAATTAAACATAGGCTCAATTCTGGAAATGCGTGCTATTATGCATTGCAGGGACTCTTGATGTCCCAACTCCTTTCAAAAAACGTTAAATTGAAAATATATAAAACTATTATTCTACCAGTTATATTATATCTTACTTTAAGGGAGGAAAAGAGATTACGAGTATTTGAGAATAAAGTTCTTAGGAAAATTTGTGGAGCAAAGAGAGAAGAACAGACAGGTGAATGGAGAAGACTGAATAACAGTGAACTACATGGTCTTTATAGGAAGCCAGATATATTGAGAACAGTTAAGTCTCGTAAACTGCGATGGGCAGGACATGTGGCACGAATGGGGAATGAAAGACGTGCATGGAAGCTTCTTGTAGGAAAACCAGAGGGAAAACGGCCAGTTGTAGACCAAGAATGTAAAGTAAAGTAAAGTGATCCCACAACAGGCCTCAGGAGGCCCTTGGGGTAGTAGAAGGTTAAGGCTCCCACTTTTTCTAGACAATCGGCACTTTATGTCAGTCGGGTTGTCAGCCCTGCGTGATGGCCGCCTTTACCCCCAGAACAAGCGTCTGGTACTCATTTCCGTTAGAGGCTGAGTCGACCCCAGGGCCATAGTGCCGCCAGAGGGTTTGGGTCAGTTTAAAAATCCTGACCCCAACGGGACTTGAAACCTCGACCCTCCGGCTTGTAGCTCAGTGCCTTAACCACTACGCTACGGCGTGCCCCCGACCAAGAATGAGGTGGGAGAATAATATTAACGATGATTTGAGGGAAGTAGATTATACAGGGGATGATTGTAAAATATTGGCTCAGGATAGGGATATATGGAGAGCTTATGTCCGCGCGGTCATGAACCTACGGGTTCGATAGTGCCAATTAGTTAGTTAGTATATAGTCCTATTTGTAAATTGTAAATTATAACTTGATCACCTGCGAAAAGTAGGGTATTGGCTATTATGATTCCTGACGTATAGATTAGGTTCATGTGTTGATGACAGTTGGCAACCCTTCCTTACCTTAAGGTAGGAGAAAATATTACGAGTATTTGAGAATAAAGTTCTCAGCAACATTTTTAGACCAAAGAGAGATGAACAGACAGGTGAATACAGTTTCATGCGAAATCAGATGTAATAATATCAGTTAAGTCTCGTAGAGTGCGATTGACAGGACATGTTGCACGAATGAGTAATGAAAGTGGGACATGGGAAACTTATTATAGGTAACCATAAGAAAAGCGTCCAATAGGCAGGTCAAGAATTAGGTGGGATATTTGATGGAGGTAAATTATAAAGGCGATGATTGAAAAAAAAAATGCTTGCGGATAGATATGTATGGAGAGCTTATGTCTGCGCGGCCTTGAACCTACGAATTCGGTACTGAATCTGGTTAGTATATTAATAGAAAGATGAAACTAACGTATATATCCTCAACTCGGTTCGAGGAATGAGATGAGATGAAGCCCCTATATTTATAGGGGTCTGTGAAAGACAAGGGTGCCGGCCGACTACTCCTGACGCACATGAAATGAAACGAAATGGATGAGATGAGTGTGGAGAAATGGTGGAATGAAATTTGTGGCAGGGAAAACTGGAGTAACTCCAAGAAAACCTGCCCAAGCTCCGTTTCGTCCACCACCAAACCCGGAGTGATCGACACTTGATCTCAGGACCCCAGCGGTGAGAGGCGAGCGTCTAACCGCTTGCGCTATGGATACCAGGTGATTATTTAAAAATGTTGATTTCCTCGCACGATCGGGCGCGGTGGACTAGTGGTTATGCTTCTTGCCTCTGGTCCCGAGGGTCGCGGGTTCAAACCCGACCGGGGTCTATGGATTTTTTAGGATGTAAAAATCCAAGGAGCAAGTCCTCCGGGAGGGACTTTAAGCCGTGGGTCCCGAGTCTCAAGATTTTCAGGCTCGTAAAATATCCTTAAGCCTGAATAAAAAGGCCTGTAAGCAAAATTTACCGAATTTTCCCGTCCTATATGTCAGTATGAGGCGGAACGCTGACCACGTACCACTCAAATGACATCTATACGAAAACAAGTGTAACCAAATTAGTATGGTTCAAATTCTTCCCTGTAGGGGGAGAGCGCCTAAATCTCTGTTAAGGGAATCATGGGCTTGCAAGATACAAGAAGATTTCCTCATACGGCATATGACGTGATTTGAGCCCTCTGTCGTCCTTTGATGCAACCTTTCTCTCTCCGCACTTGTTAGTATTGTAGAGTGTTTGGTTTACTAACAGACAGGCATTGTTTTGTCAAAAAGATATTTTACCAGGGGAACTACATTAGAAATGCTTGGTGGGGTTACCTGGAAGTGCGATGCTACTTTTGGGTGTCCCTGTAGAACATCCTGAGGGATAAATATAGCTGCAGCTGGAATAAACAGTATCCAGTCCATTGGTTCCTGTGACACACGTGCCACGTGTCTTGTCCTGGGTTCGAACAACACCACATTTCCATTAATTGCACTTGACTCTATTTTCAAGGTTTTGTAAGTCATGCGTTTTCTCTTTTTTTCAGGATGTCTTCATCATTGTTGGATCCTGCGTAATTTGGTGAGTGAACAAACCAAGTTGTTATGGTTTTTTCTAGGCGCGCACTTTTTAAGACAAATTAGAAATTTATGAAACAAGTTAATTAGTAAGATATCGCCTGAAATTGAGAGAGGAGATAAATTTCTATCAGTATCTTCATCTCTTTCTGCCCCACTCACTCCATAACCCCCCCCCCTCTATGCTCTACTCTGTTTCTTTATACGATATATTTATACAGCTATTTTGTTTATATTTAATTTGCTTTACAATGTTCGATAAATATGTATATTTTTGGACGATGAAGTGTTCAGTTACAGGTTGTTCAATAAGTAATGCACATATTTTTAGTTCTCGATTGCCTGACATCTGCAGGATAATGATCGTAACTAAATTAGATTGTCTAAATAACTCCACTAAGGGTGCACCCTTTATGCAAGTAGGGATACACACACCCACCCACACACACACACACACACACACACATATATATATATGTATGTATCCATCCACCCATCCATAGTAAATCTGCCCGAGGGCAGGTCTGTCACTGCAATCATAGCATTTTCATGCTATGCTTGCAGCTTTACTAGGGAATTGTAGGTGTGGTAGCTTCCCGTTGCTTTCCACACCGGTGAAGGATGATGATGATAAAGATAATGATGATGGCCGGATGATTTTCGGGAACCGTTGGGCCCTAAGCTTCCTGACATTTGTCTTACAGGTGAGGAAAATCCCCGGAAAAAGACCTCACCCAGGAGGGGATCGAACCCGGGCCCGCTGCGTGACAAAGCAGCACGCTACCTTGAGACCACAGCGGTGGACATATATATATATATATATATATATATATATATATATATATATATATATGACAAAATAAGAAAAATAAATGCCTGGACGAGATGTTCAAATCCCATCCAGGCATTTATTTTTCTTATTTTGTCATATTAAGCTTGCATTGCTCAATGTCAAAAGGGTTTAATTATAACATATATATATATATAAGGCCAGATATAATAAGTTAAGTCTCGTAGACTGCGATGGGCAGGACATGTGGCTCGAATAGGGAATGAAACAAATGCATGAAAGTTCCTTGTAGGAAAACCAGAGGGAAAACGGCCAATTGATTGATCAATAATGAGATGGGAGAATAACATTAACCAAGATTTGAGGGAAGTATATTATACAGGGAATGATTGGAATACATTGGCTCAGGATTGGGATGTATGGAGAGCTCGGACATGAACCTACGGGTAGTAGGTGCCAGTGAGTTAGTTAGTTACTTCCTTAAGTCTGTGTTTAGTTTGGTTGAATGTAATTAATTGGATATAGAAACAGATGAGCAGTGAAATGTCTCATCTGCACAGCGCACCGGTCGACTTGAATGTAGACCGGAGAAGGAGAATTCCCCTTACCACTTAAGGAAAATAGATGTAAGCCTCTTGTGATGAGACAGGCAACCCGCTCGACCTGATAGCCGCCGGTAATTACTTCCTTTGCAAAGTACACTCACTGCCACAGCACCTCTGCAAATTTTACTTAACTTAGCACTCTATTGGGAAACTCTGAGAAACTGGGGCTCAAAGTAAACAAGTCTTCTTCTTCTTCTTCACGGTTTAGGCTTATTTACTAGGCTGTTCCAGCTCCAAATTGCTGCTCTTTCCATATTTTCTTTGGTCTTCCCAAACTACTTCTTCCTCAAGGTGAATAGCTGTATGCTGCTTTTGGGTATTCTATTCTCAGTCATCCTTGCCAACTGTTCTTTCCAATTTGTTCTGTATTTCTTTATTGTTGTGTTTAATTCCTCTACTTTTAGTTGTCTTATTTCTGTGTTTTTTTTTGTCTGTTCTTTGATATCCTGCTGTTGGTCTGAGGAATCTCATTTCAGCAGCTTGTATTCTGGCAGACTGTTGTGTTGTCACTGTCCATGTTTCGGATAATAGGCAATGTTATAAAACATTGGCAGTTCCTGCATTATTTTATGGGAGCGAAACTTGGGTAATGACCAAAAAACTGCAAAGTAGAATACAAAGCGCAGAAATGATCTTCCTTAGAAGAACAAAAGGCTGCACAAGATTGGATCGGATAAGGAATGAAGATATAAGAACAGAGTTAAATATATATCCATTGGATGAGAAAATCAGAGAATATGGAGAGAAATGGTTTACACATGTGGAAAGAATGAATGTAACAAGATTACCAAGAGCAGCATTCAACTACAAGCCAAGAGGTTCAAGGAATGTAGGAAGGCCAGTGAAAAGATGGACAGAACAACTGTGAGGCGGAATAGACAATTTGCCCAGCCCGTGAAGTGAAGAAGAAGAAGAAGCCATTGTCTTGTATAATTTCATTATAGAGTCTTTCCTGGCTTTATTTTTCAAAGTTCTTTTTAATGTTCCTGTTATATAATTAAACTTATTTAGTTTGTTATTTATATCTGTTTCCGCTGTGTATGATATTTCACAACCTGAGAAGTTATATCTTACTACTTGTTCTATTGGTTTATTTTCTAATATTATCTTTGTCCGAACTGGATGAGCGGCATTCAAGACCATTGTTTTTTATTTTGTGAGGATATTTCCATGTTGTATTTTTTATATTTAATTTAGTTTATATAGCATTCTTTGTAGTTCGTCTTCTGTTTTTGCTATTAAAACCTGGTCATCTGCAAAGGCTACTGTTTTTATTACTATATTTCCTAAGTTAATTCCCCCAGTCATTTGCTTCCATGATCTTATCATGTCGTCGAAATAAATGTTAAAAAGAGTGGTTGATAGTGGACAACCTTGTCTAACTCCTCCTGTTATATGTATTGGTTCCCTTTGATTTATTTTTATTTTAGTTTTCTCATACATTTTCTTAATTACTGCTATAGATTGTAGTGGAATTCCTTTTTCACTTAATACGTTCCATAATGTTGGTCTGGACACTTTACCAAAGGCCTTCTTATGATCTATAAAGATTAAGCATCAATATAACTAAACATATCGCTCATTTGCGAGAAGAGTGACATCCGTCGTTATGACCATATTTCCGAACACTTTAATAACCTCTCTTGGCTCCGTCTTACTGACAGACGTAAATTGCACTCTCTTTCACTACTTTTCAAGCTTCTGAATTCCTACATCCCTACTTACCTGGCGTCCAGATTTGAGAAGTTATCCTCTTACCACAATATTGACACTAGGTCACAAGATAGCAGTCTGCTAACAATCCCTCTTCATAGCACTTCCCCTTTTTCTACTTCCTTCACAGTAGCTTCTGTCCGCTCCTGGAATCTCCTTCCTCAAGATATCAGGGGTTGCCGCACACTTGGCACCTTTAAGTCACGCTTATACAGTTACCTGTTGTCTAATAATTAATTTTTCTCTATTTATTTAATTTTATACTATGTCATTAATCTTTTCCTCGTTTTTTTATATATCTTGTAGATATTATATATTTGATTCGTTAAATTTAGAGTAAATCAAATTACATTATAAATATTAATTGTATTGTATTCATAACTTGTAAACGTTTATATATATATATATATATATATATATATATATATATATATATATATTTATATATTGTAATTTAGATTTAAGACTTTTTTTTTGTATTTTTTAAGACCTGGTTGAGTGGTAAACAAGGCCTTAAGGCCTTAACTCCGCCAGGTAAAATAAAGCTATTATTATTATTATTATTATTATTATTATTATTATTATTATTATTATTATTATTATTAAACTCAAAAAACAGTTTTTCAGGATATTTATTTAAAGGTTTCAAATCAATATAATTTTGCGTCTGTTTGTCATCTCATAGATATCAAATCACTCTACCAACTCATTGCATACAATCACTTATGTTGTACTGAGTTTTGTTTCCATGTAGCTCCAATAACTCATAATGAGCAATTTTTAGTTGTCACTCTTCTCGCAAATGAGTGATGGTCACATATAGAAATACATTATATATTGGAAATGAACAGCTAATGACAAATGAGGGACATTGTGAAGAAGTGGCTGAATTCATATACCTGGGAACAATAATTACAAAGAGGAATGAGATGCACAAAGAAATTAAACATAGGCTCAATTCTGGAAATGGCTAGCTATTATGTATTACAGAGACGTCCCAACTTCTCTAAGAAAAACATTAAACTGAAAACTGCTGTTCTCCCAGTTATATTACATGGACTCTTACTTTAAGGGAGGAGAAAATATTACGAATATTTGAGAATAAAGTTCTTAGGAAAATATTTGGACCAAAGAGAGATGAACAGACAGGTGAATGGAGAAGACTACACAACAGTGAGCTACATGATCTTCATACGAAACCAGATATAATAACAACTACAAGTCTCATAGACTGCGATGGGCAGGACATGTGGCACGAATGGGGAATGAAAGAGGGACAAGAAAACGCAGAATAAGTAGGGAGAGAATGAGTTTGAAGATATTAACACATTATTTGATGGAGAATATTAATGTTTGTTTTAAATTTTTTTCTTTTTAATTTGTTTAGAATTATGTCCCTTCTTGTAAGCCTCTCACACCATTTAGTTTTCTTTCATGTTTCACACATCGATTACCAGAGTTAAGCTTGTTATGTTTAAATTGTTGGACAGAATCCGAGAAGACAGCATAATAACATGACAATATAAATTTTGCGTGTCATAAATGCACTATGCATATCCACCAGTGTATTTCTCTCCCGAAGGAAGTAATTTTTAACATTTTAGTTCAGAAAAATCCGACCAAGTTGTGGGAGTGTGCCAACAATATTGCATAGCTACTTGATGTAAAAATATCGCTTGTTCTGTTATCAGCTGATATCTGAGGGCTTCTGATGCTCCCTTGGAATACGTAATAGTTTCGTCCTTCAAATTTAAGACGATATCGAAACCATTTCAGTGCCTTCTAATTAAAGCGTCTGTAAACGAAGTAAAGTTGTTGCATTTTGTCCGTTTTATTGCAACACAAATGAAACCCCCGAAGTGAAAAGCAATTTATGTTTCCATGGCTTCCTCCAGCAAATGTTTTTGCATATTATCCTAGTAGAAACCAAATCTGTTCACAGAGGGGAACTACCCAACTCGAAATTTAAAATTCACTCGTCTGTACACGGGATCCACTGATGTTAATTCCCCTCCCGATTAAATTGGCCGGTATCTCTACAAATTAATATTAATTATAAAATAATGTAAGAAAATACTACGTGGCGCAAGCGGTTAGACGCTCGCCTCTAACCGCTGGGGTCCCGAGATCGAGTCACTGCATGTGTGTTTCGTGGTGGACTAAGCGGAGCTTGACAGGTTTTCTTCCGTTTTCCCCTGCCACCACCATTTCTCCATACTCGCCTCATCCCCCGTGATGGTGCGTCATTCACAGACCTCTCTCTAGAGGGACTTCATCTTACCCCTTGAGTATATTATATTATATTTAAGAAAAGACATGGTATTACAACTATTTGAAAACAAAGTGCTTAGGAAAGTTAAAGTTTTTCGACTGAACACAGATGAACTACGCAATAGTGAATTACATGATCTTTATGGGAATCAGGATGCAATAAAGTCCACCGCTGTGGTCTCGAGGTAGCATGCTGCCTTGTCACGCAGCGGGCCCGGATTCGATCCCCGGTCGGGGCAGTTTTTCTGGGTGAGGTTTTTATCGGGTTTTTTCCTCACCTGTAAGACAAATGTCGGGAAACTTTAAGGCCCAAACGGTCCCCGAAATCATATGGCCATAGCAATCATCATCATTCATATTCATCTTATCATCATCATCCTTCACCGGTGTGGAAAGCAACGGGAAACTACCACACCTATAATTTCCTAGTAAAGCTGCAAAGCATAGCATGAAAATGCTATGATTGCAGTGAAGGACCTGCCTTCGGGCAGAATTACTGTGGATGGATGGATGCAATAAGAACAGTTAACTGCGATTATATTTAAAAACACAATATTGAAAATGTGTAGTTGGAAGGATCTGTTCATTATTGCTATATTCCACGTATTTGTTGGAGAGTCAGTCACTGCAAAATAATGCTCTGACCTGTTCAGAATATTAAAAAAGGAGGAGCTTTCTTTATTTTGGTAAACAGAATTCGATAAATATCGAGGTGAAACACGACTGTGATTGGTTGTAAAACAAAATTCATTGAAACGTGATTGGTCTTTGACTCCCATTTGGGACATTCGTTAAATCACAAAACCACTAAACCTGCAACGTTTACGAGATTTGATTGAACACGAATTTGAAAACACTTTTGTTAATAATGGGAAATTGTGTGATAACATCTGGAAATCAGTGTTAAAACGACGTCATCAATGTTTAAACAACAATGGTGGTCACTTTGAACAATTTCGGTAGTTGTTTTTTGTACAGATGTTGTAAGCTGCAGAAAATAATATATTTTCATTTTCCGTTAATTGACTTATGCTGCACCCTGTATTTTAATACTTTACAATTTTGGTAGACGAGGTTAGGGGAGAACTCCAAAAGATTGGGATGGCTTGGATATGGGAAAAAGGGATTGAAAATCGCAAGAACCTGTGGAGAAAAATAAGGAGGAAGTACTTTGATATAAACCAACAAGATATTTTCGCCGAATGTACAGGAAAACGCTCACTGTGTTTACAAAGAGACCTACAACACGTCTGGGGAAAAGAATCTTATATACTCAAACTAGGATTTAAAGAGAGATCAGGGCTTGCTTGGTTTAGGCTAGGGGCACAGAAATTTCTAAAAATTAGCGATGATCACGATATGCGAATATGTCCAATGTGTGGGAGCTTTGAAGATGAGATACATTTATTAGGACAATGTAATGATTTAGAATATTGGAGACGTCAATTATTACCGGAAAGATTTCTAAATTCAATTCGGGAAAGATTGGCTGCTACGAGTTAATGGTAAATCCAGAAAATTGGATAAACTTGGGTAAATTTCTGGACAAAACGCGGAAAATAAGAACAACACTCATTCATGAATAAATATATGTTATCAAAATGCAATACCATTAATTCTTAATAATTATACATAACTTAATTAATGTATAATGTTATTGTATTATTATGTAATTGTAATATTATTGTGTTTTCTTTATGTAATTGTAGCTTCTTGTAGGAAAGCCAGAGGGAAAGCGCCCAGTTGGTAGATCAAGAATGAGGTGGGAGAATAACATTAACTATGATTTGAGGGAAGTAGATTATACAGGGAATGATTGGAAAGCATTAGCTCAGGATAGGGATGTATGGAGAGCTTATGTCCGTGCGGCCATGAACCTATGGGTTCGATAGTGCCAGTGAGTAAGTAAGTAAGTAAGTAAAACTTGTATAATGCGGAATCACGTGGGACCAAGAATTTTCAAAAAAATGAAGCCATTGAGGTTGTTCACGAGAAAATTTATTAAAAAAAAATACAGATTATCACCGATCCTATCCAGTAGACACCGAAAATAAGTAGTAACCTAAATACAAATAAATATATACATTAAAACTTGTATAATGCGGAATCACGTGGGACCAAGAATTTTCAAAAAAATGAAGCCATTGAAGTTGTTCACAAGAAAATTTATTTGAATAATTACAGATTATCACCGATCCTATCCAGTAGACACCGAAAATAAGTAGTAACCTAAATAGAAATAAATATATACAGTTATACTTGTATAATGCGGAATCACGTGGGACCAAGAATTTTCAAAAAAATGTAGCCATTGAGGTTGTTCACAAGAAAATTTATTTGAATAATTACAGATTATCACCGATCCTATCCAGTAGACACCCAAAATAAGTAGTAACCTAAATACAAATAAATATATACATTAAAACTTGTATAATGCGGAATCACCCGGGACCAAGAATTTTCAAAAAAATGAACCCATTGAGGTTGTTCACAAGAAAATTTATTTGAATAATTACAGATTATCACCGATCCTATCCAGTAGACACCGAAAATAAGTAGTAACCTAAATAGAAATAAATATATACAGTAAAACTTGTATAATGCGGAATCACGTGGGACCAAGAATTTTAAAAAAAATGAAGCCATTGAGGTTGTTCACAAGAAAATTTATTTGAATAATTACAGATTATCACCGATCCTATCCAGTAGACACCGAAAATAAGTAGTAACCTAAATAGAAATAAATATATACAGTAAAACTTGTATAATGCGGAATCACGTGGGACCAAGAATTTTCAAAAAAATGAAGCCATTGAGGTTGTTCACAAGAAAATTTATTTGAATAATTACAGATTATCACCGATCCTATCCAGTAGACACCGAAAATATGTAGTAACCTAAATAGAAATAAATATATACAGTAAAACTTGTATAATGCGGAATCACGTGGGACCAAGAATTTTCAAAAAAATGAAGCCATTGAGGTTGTTCACAAGAAAATTTATTTGAATAATTACAGATTATCACCGATCCTATCCAGTAGACACCGAAAATAAGTAGTAACCTAAATAGAAATAAATATATACAGTAACACTTGTATAATGCGGAATCACGTGGGACCAAGAATTTTCAAAAAAAATGAAGCCATTGAGGTTGTTCACAAGAAAATTTATTTGAATAATTACAGATTATCACCGATCCTATCCAGTAGACACCGAAAATAAGTAGTAACCTAAATAGAAATAAATATATACAGTAACACTTGTATAATGCGGAATCACGTGGGACCAAGAATTTTCAAAAAAATGAAGCCATTGAGGTTGTTCACAAGAAAATTTATTTGAATATTACAGATTATCACCGATCCTATCCAGTAGACCACCGAAAATAAGTAGTACAACCTAAATAGAAATAATATAATACAGTAACACTTGTATAATGCGGAATCACGTGGGACCAAGAATTTTTCAAAAAATGAAGCCATTGAGGTTGTTCACAAGAAAATTTATTTGAATAATTACAGATTATCACCGATCCTATCCAGTAGACACCGAAAATAAGTAGTAACCTAAATAGAAATAAATATATACAGTAACACTTGTATAATGCGGAATCACGTGGGACCAAGAATTTTCAAAAAAATGAAGCCATTGAGGTTGTTCACAAGAAATTTTATTTGAATAATTACAGATTATCACCGATCCTATCCAGTAGACACCGAAAATAAGTAGTAACCTAAATAGAATAAATATACACAGTAACACTTGTATAATGCGGAATCACGTGGACCAGGAATTTTCAAAAAAATGAAGCCATTGAGGTTGTTCACAAGAAAATTTATTTGAATAATTACAGATTATCACCGATCCTATCCAGTAGACACCGAAATAAGTAGTAACCTAAATAGAAATAAATATATACAGTAAAACTTGTATAATGCGGAATCACGTGGGACCAAGAATTTTCAAAAAAATGAAGCCATTGAGGTTGTTCACAAGAAAATTTATTTGAATAATTACAGATTATCACCGATCCTATCCAGTAGACACCGAAAATAAGTAGTAACCTAAATAGAAATAAATATATACAGTAACACTTGTATAATGCGGAATCACGTGGGACCAAGAATTTTCAAAAAATGAAGCCATTGAGGTTGTTCACAAGAAAATTTATTTGAATATTACAGATTATCACCGATCCTATCCAGTAGACACACCGAAAATAAGTAGTAACCTAAATAGAAATAAATATATACAGTAACACTTGTATAATGCGGAATCACGTGGGACCAAGAATTTTCAAAAAAATGAAGCCATTGAGGTTGTTCACAAGAAAATTTATTTGAATAATTACAGATTATCACCGATCCTATCCAGTAGACACCGAAAATAAGTAGTAACCTAAATAGAAATAAATATATACAGTTATACTTGTATAATGCGGAATCACGTGGGACCAAGAATTTTCAAAAAAATGTAGCCATTGAGGTTGTTCACAAGAAAATTTATTTGAATAATTACAGATTATCACCGACCCTATCCAGTAGACACCGAAAATAAGTACTAACCTAAATAGAAATAAATATATACAGAAAACTTGTATAATGCGGAATCACGTGGACCAATAATTTTCAAAAAATGAAGCCATTGAGGTTGTTCACAAGAAAATTTATTTGAATAATTACAGATTATCACCGATCCTATCCAGTAGACACCGAAAATAAGTAGTAACCTAAATACAAATAAATATATACATTAAAACTTGTATAATGCGGAATCACGTGGGACCAAGAATTTTAAAAAAATGAAGCCATTGAGGTTGTTCACAAGAAAATTTATTTGAATAATTACATTATTATCACCGATCCTATCCAGTAGACACCCAAAATAAGTAGTAACCTAAATACAAATAAATATACACATTAAAACTTGTATAATGCGGAATCACCCCGGGACCAAGAATTTTCAAAAAATGAACCCATTGAGGTTGTTCACAAGAAAATGTATTTAAAAAATTACAGATTATCACACCGATCCTATCCAGTAGCACACCGAAAATAAGTACTAACCTAAATAGAAATAAATATATACAGTTATACTTGTAATAATGCGGAATCACGTGGGACCAAGAATTTTTCAAAAAATGTAGCCATTGAGGTTGTTCACAAGAAAATTAATTTGAATAATTACGATTATCACCGACCCTATCCAGTAGACACCGAAAATAAGTACTAACCGAAATAGAAATAAATATATACAGTAAAACTTGTATAAATGCGGAATCACGTGGGACCAAGAATTTTCAAAAAAATGAAGCCATTGAGGTTGTTTCACAAGAAAATTTATTTGAATAATTCAGATTATCACCGATCTATCCAGTAGACAACCGAAAATAAGTAGTAAAACCGAAATACAAATAAATATATACATTAAAACTTGTATAATCGGACTCACGTGGGACCAAGAATTTTAAAAAAAAATGAAGGCCATTGAGGTTGTTCACACACAAGAAATTTATTTGAATAATTACATTATTATCACCGATCCTATCCAGTAGACAACCCAAAATAAGTAGTAACCTAAATACAAATAAATATACACATTAAAACTTGTATAATGCGGAATCACCCGGGACCAAGAATTTTCAAAAAAATGAACCCATTGAGGTGTGTTCACAAGAAAATGTATTTACAAATTACTGATTATCACCGAATCCTCTCCAGTAAGACACCGAAATACGTACTGAACCTCAATAGAATACATATATCAGCATATACTTGTATAATGCGAGAACTCACGTGGGACCAAGAATTTTAAAAAAATGACAAGCCATTGTGGTTGTTGCACAAGACAATTAAATTTGAATAATTACAGATTATCACCGATCCTATCCATCCAGTAACACCGTAAAATAAGGTGTAAACCCTAAATAGAACATAAAATATACTGTACAAAACTTTATAAGCGGAATCACGTGGGACCAAGAATTTTCAAAAAAAGAACCATTGAGGTTGGTTTTCACAAAGACAATTTTATTTGAATAATTACAGATTATCACCGATCCTATCCAGTAGAACCCGAAATAGTAGTAACCTAAATAAAATAAATATAACAGTAAAACTGTATAAAAATGCGGATCACGTGGGACCAAGAATTTTTTAAAAAAAATGAAGCCTTGAGGTTGTTTCACAAGAAATGATTTGAATACTTACAGATGATCAACGATCCTATCCATAGACAACCCGAAAATAAGTCCTAACTTAAAGGTTATAGACAATACAGATATAC